>PVKS010032166.1:0-22850 GCA_004027875.1 Aplodontia rufa | reverse complement strand
TTAGTTCTCTGGGTTAAGCTGATTTTACTCAGCATAATTTCTTCCATAGCCATCCATTTGTCTTCAAAGGCTGCAATATCATTGTTTCTAATTGCTGTATAAAATTCCATGGTATAAATGTACCACCATTTTTGGATCCATTCATCCAGGGAGGGACATCTGGGTTTTTTCCATAGTCTAGCAATAGTAAATTGAGCTGCTATGAACATAGATATTGCTGTGTCACTATAATGTGCTGATTCTAAATCCCCTGGAAAGATTCCCAGGGTTGTTTGTGTTTTTTTAAGAGAGCGGGACAGTAAAAGAGAGAGAAAAAGACAGAATCATTTTTTATTTAGTTTTTCATGAGGCTTTGTTGCTCTGAGACTTTGTCATGTATGTGGTGCTGGGGTTTGAACCTGTGTACTCGCACACACCAGGCAAGTGCTGTAATCGCTGAGCCACCGCTCAAGCACGGCTTTTGTTGATAACATAGGCAATCCCTCAAACCAATCCTTTCCATGTCTTCTGAAACTAATCAGATTTTATTATTAAATAGTTACGGAAATATTTATTAAATATTCAGAGATAAATGAACATGAAATCTAATTCTATGTATTCATAAAGCAGTCTCCAGAAAATTTTAAAGAATTTGAGAGAGTTTACAATAAAGATCATGTTCATAATTTCAATTAGTGATACAGTGAGGCTGGATTTTATATACATTGCACATTTTGAAAAATATATGTTGCTCTTTTGTGTATTTATGGTGGACCCACAGCTAACATTTTAGTGAACTGCAATGCAAAACCCATTTTCCTGCAAGACTGTGAATTAGGTCCATTTGGCCTTTGTCTTTAAGTAGCTGTGTAACTTTAAGCAAGCTTTTCTTGTTTTGAAGTTCCATTTTGTCCTTTAAAACTTGGCCTTAGAGAGAGCTCCATGATATCAGTTATCCCTCCAAAATATTATAAATTAAGAATGAAAGTTGGGGCTGGAGCGGTGGCTCATTGGTATCACACTTGCCTGGCATGCACAAGGACCTGGATTCAAACCTCAGCACCAAAAACACAACTAAGTGTCAGAGCAATGACCACCAGATGAAAAACTAAATAAAATTGATTCTCTCTTCCTCTATCACTCTCCCTCTCACTTTAAAAATGAAAAAGAATGAAAGTTGTCAGTCCTTCTTATTGCAAGAATTTCAAATTGCTATGTTCACTGCCTTCTTGTCCTGAGATATGATTTTCTTTTTCTTTTTTTACAGACAGTGCAAGAATATATTTTATTGGCTCATTTTTAGGTATACACAATATAAGCATATACAATGGCATAATTATAAAAGCATGGGATTTAACTTCTTCTAATTTAGTCCCCAGTTTTCCCCTTCCTCTTCCTTCTCCCATCCCTCATTCTTTTCTGATATACATGACAATGGAATACACATTAACATAATTAAATAGCTTAGAGTATACCTTGTTTCAACACAGTGTTCAGTATTTCTCCTTCCCCTCCCTTTCTCCTACCCCTGTTCTTTTTAGATATACTTGACAATAGGATAAACATCGACATTTATATATGTATGTATCTCTCTATTACATACACATGCACACACACACACACACACACACACATATAAATGCATTGTGAAGTCAGGAGTACTATTCCAAGGTACTCTGGTCTTCAGAGTACCTTCATATCTCTGGTTTTCCTATCAAAATAAATGATTGAATTACTAGCTCTGTGTCATTATACAAATGGCTTAGCCACTCTGAGCTCATAATGCAAGTGATCTTTCTGTACTCTTGTCCCTATCTGTATTCCACTCAACACTTTCTGTTTCTCCAAGTCCTGGTCACTGAAGATTATTTATTTTGATCTTTGCCCAGTCAAACAAGGCCAGCACAACACTAAGTTATTTTCTGGTGGACGGGAATTTCACTTTCCTTTCTCCTTTCTTGTTAAAAATGCATGTTTTCTTTCTCTTTTCTGTGTGCACGAAATGGTGGGATCATATGTCTCTTCCTCTTTAATCTGGTGATATATTGGATTCCATTGATTGATTTTCAAATGTTGGACCGGCCTTGAATACCTGCAAGGAATCCCTATAGTCATGGTCTATAATTCTTTTTATACATTACTGGAATTTACTTTGTGAATATTTTGTTGAGGAATTCTGCTTGAGGAATCCAAGTTCATGATAGGTATCGGTCTGTAGGATTTTATTTTTATACTGTCTTTGGTATTACAAACCAAACTAATTTGGTTTTATAAACCAGTATAATACGACTCTTATAAAATAGATTATGACCTGCACAATTCTGGAAAAATTGTATAAAATTAATATTAATTCTTCTTTAAATCTTGGGTATAAAGCTCCAGAGAATTCATCTGGTTCTGGAGATTTCTTTTTGGAAACTTTTATATTGCAAAGGTAAATCTATTTCATCCTCATTAAATTTTTACTAGTTGGACTTTTGAGGAGTAGGTCCATTTCTTTTAAGTGATTAAATTAATGGATGTAAAGTTGCTCATAGTATAACCTTATTGTCTTTTTTAATGGCTTCAGAATCAATAGTGATGCCCCTTGCTTTATTCCTGGTATGTGTCATTTACATCTTATCTTTCGTCAGCTTTTTTAGAGGTTTGCTGGTTTCACTGATTTTTTTAAACCAGTCTTTGTTTCATTACTTTTTATTATTGCTTTTCTATTTCATTGTAAGAATCTATACCATGCTTTTCTCTTCTGTACTCTGGTTTATTTTGGGTTATTTTCCCCCTCTAGCTTCTTGAGAAAGGTGCTTCAAGTATTGATCTGAGATAGCTCTACTTTTCTAAACTAACAATTTAGGGCTGAAACTCCCCTCCAGCACTGCATTAGTGGCACCCCACATATTTTGATGTGTTGGCTTTGATTTTAATTCAATTATGTACTTTTATATTTCCTTCGAGACTTTCTCTTTGTCCCATGGATTATTTACAAGTAAGTGTGTGGCTTAATTTCCAAGTGGTTGAAGATTTTCCTATTGTCTTTCTGCTATTAAGTCCTAGTTTGAGTCCATTATTGTTAAAGAACATACTCTAATTATCTTAAATATCTTGAGGTTTGTTTCATGACCAAATATTGCTCCGCCTTAGTGAATGTTCCATAGACATTTGAAATGAATGCATGCTCTGCTGTTGTTGAGAGGTCTACAAACAGCAATCACATCCTGCCACTGATTGTATTGTTCAGTGTTTCTTCATCACTAAGCTTTCTGTCTTGAAGTTCTGTTTATTGATGAGAGTAGGGTGTTGAAGTTTGTAACCATAATTGCAAATACATCTACTTTTTTCATTGCATGTTTATTGGGTTTCTTTTTGAGTTTTAATTTTTTTGGTAATACCTATGTAAGATCTTTACGTCTTTCTAGTGGATTAATATTTTTATCACTAGGCAATTTCCCTTTTTGTTTCTATTACTTTTTTCTTTCCTCTGAAGTCTACTTTGTCATTAATATAGCTACTGCTGCTTTTTAAAAATTAATCAGAATTGATCAAGGAGCTAGGAATTAATCCAGCTACCTTGCAACTGATGGAAGACAAATTAGGTTCAACACTTCAGCATTTGGGAGTAGGCAAAGACTTTCTCAACATGTCTCCTAAAGTGAAAGAAGTAAAGTAAAAAATCAGTGATTGGGATGCCATAAAGCTAAAAAGCTTTTGCACTGCTAAGGAAACAATCAAATTAGTCAAGAGGTTTCCTACAGAATTGGAGAGAATCATGGGCTATGATTCTTCTGACAGGGGTCTCATATCCAGAATCTACAAAGTCCTCAAAAACTTTAACTTCAAAAACACAAATAACCCAATCAATAAATGGGCCAAAGAGCTAAATAGAAACTTCTCAACAGAGGACATTGATCAGGCCAATGAATACATGCGAAAATGCTCACTAGTAATCAGAGAAATGCAAATGAAAACCACATTAAGTATCACCTCATGCCAGTCAGATTGGCAAAATTGAAGAAAATAAACAATAATAGATACTGGAGGGGTTGTGGAGAGATAGGCACACTAACACACTATTGGTGGAGCTGCAGACTGGTACAGCCCCTCTGGAAAGCAGTGTGGAGAATCCTCAAAAAACTAGGGGTGAGCCTGTCATATGATCCTGCTATTCCTCTCCTGGGTATTTTTCCAAGAGATTTAGAATCAGCACATTACAGTGACACAGCAATATCTATGTTCATAGCAGCTCAATTTACAATAGCTACATTATGGAAACAACCCAGATGTCCCTCACTGGATAAATGGATCCAAAAACTGTGGTACGTATATACCATGGAGTTCTACTCAGCAATTAGAAACAATGATATTGCAGCCTTTGGAGGTAAATGGATGGCTATGGAAGAAATTATGCTGAGTGAAGTCAGTATAACCCAGAGAACCAAGGGTTGAATGTCTTCACTCATCTGTGGAGGCCAGAGCTAGACCCTGGCCACTGAGAAAGGAGGTCAATTCTCATTATTTAAATCCGGAAAAGTTGTAATGACATACAACCTAATGCATTCGCAGAGATGTTTTGGGAAGGAGGGAGGGGGAGGGACAAGGGTGGATAATTGGGGGGTTTTGGGGGGTAAATCTAATATTCAGAACTTATATATATATATATTATATTTTCATTAGAAGCATGTTTAATTGTTCAACAAATAAATTTCTTAATAAAAAAATTAATCCTATCCTTTCACATTCTACCTATCTAGGTTGCTGTGTATGAAACCTTATGTCATTGTATGGTTCATGTTCTTCCATATTGCAGAAAACATGTTTTTGCCCATGTATTTTTTAATTATGATTAAATGCTCTATCCAACTTTATCATTACCTCCATTCCAAAGATAGGTGCAGAAACCATAGTAGTAGTTGACCAAATAAAATAATTTGTACTTGATGCATAGTTGTCTGGAATTTCTGATATCAAATAGATGACTTACGAGAGGTCAATCTAAGAAACTGCCCATGCCCATGTATTTTAAGCAATGAGACATATACAGCTTTAATTAATGATTTGTAAAATGTCATACTCTAGCAGAGTGCATTCTTTAACTCAGTAGGAAGCCAAAAATGTATCTAGAAAACTCTTTCCCAAGACTCAGAACCATGTAATTGTAAACTTACATCTCTATGCTTCCAAGGACTGGGCTCTTGCTTGTGGCAGTTGATCTTCATGGTTCTTGCATGTTTCTCCCAGGGACACTCTCTGAGTGAGAGACCTCTGCATAACAGTAGACAGGAAACCAAATACAAATTTTACCTGAACTGGACTGCCCTTAAAAAATGGGCCCCTTCCCTCCTACAAAAGGGGGTTATTTCATAAGATTAAAAATCTTATGAATCTGTCAACTTAACTTCTATTAAGTCTGCTGAAGTCAATGCTACATTTATTAAGCATAACATTATGTTAATAGATGTTCTTCTCTTCCCACCCACTTTCTCTCTAGCTGTGTAACTTTTAGACCATACCTGTCCCTTCTGGAGGGACTAATGGATGGAGAATACTTTCCATCATGGGCTTGGAGGCACTTCTTGTACATAGTGGTACCAGACACTGTACTGACAGCAGTTTTGATTTGCTGAGCGGAGACCTGGTATTTTGTTCTCCACTTTTCTTTTGCTAAGAGGAAAAATTCCATATTGTGTCAGAAGCTGATTGATCATGGGTCTCTCCCAGAATCCACCTCTTCCTTTTATTTACAGAAATGTATGTGTGAATTGATTTAGACAGAGGAGGTGGCTGGCCACCCTGCAAGCCTTTGTATATAATAGGCACCTTTTTATTATTGATCACAAGCAATCAACTGACCAAACAGTAATTAAGGTCCTCAGAGTTCCTCCTTCCTGAAATCCCTCTGAAAAATCTTATTGATCAATTTGGTACCAAAAGGGAAGGCAGTGGCTTATTCAGCCTAGAAATGTGTTCTGCACATTTCCATTAAAATGCATTGAGAATGCCAAGATGTTCCTGTTTTGTTGTTTGCAGGAACAGTTCAAGAAGGCATGTCTAAAATCAGGGACACACAAATACAGACACATGTGCTTCCACACACATCAAGTTGGGACTAAAGTATCTTATTAGATACTAGATACTTAGAACACATGTAAAAGCTGGAAAGAGAAGACATCCATGTCGGATCAAAGATGCTAGAATGTTAAAGTAATGACATAGAAGTGGATTGCGGTACATTCAGGAAAAAAGAAGCATTGGTGGGTACAAATAATGTTAAATCCGGGATAATAGCGAGAGGTCAGTGACCATGCATGTGTTAAAGACAGTGGAGGCAGCTTTTGGGTTGAAGTTAATATTGTAGAGGATAGACTTGCATGATCTAGGGGAGAAGCATCTGCTTAGCACAGCACCACCAAAGTTTGGTGTCTGCCCAGGGCATCACAGGACCCACAGGATTTTTGAGTTCCATCTTAACGATTACTGGTGACAGACTGGCTGCAGGAACTTTCTATAAAGCTGGTGATCCTTGAAGTGGAGTAGATTCATCATGGGGTGAACTGGGTCATGCTGGCAGATGGTAAGTAGTCCATTTCCTGCAGAAATTACTTGAAAGCTCAGGGAGCTTATCAGTCTGAACTCTGGTTGCAGTCCCCCACAGGCTACCATCTTTATCAAAGTCATTGCTGTAGGACTACTAACTACAATCAACCACAACATCAGATGAAGGTAAATTTTCCCTACCACCAGTAAAACAGACACTTTAATATTTTTAATTTGTTACCGAGTTGGCCCTGTACGGATTTTTCAATGTCTAGGCTCTGAGTCCTTTGTAGGAACCCAGGAAGACCCATAGATTTTCTTGGTTGATATTTTGTACAATCTGCAGACTGTGTTTAAATCAGGTCCAGGTTGGCCTACAATTTTTCCTATCCAAAGTAATGAGCCAAAATAATATCTGCAACACTAGTTGTGGAGCCTGAGAGTTTGCAAGTTGCCCAGTGAGTCCAACCTTTAGCACAGAGGTCAATGTTAATGAGCACAAGTCCTTCCACAAGTGCTGGATGATTGAATGCAAATTTGCTAAGGAAGTAAGCTCCAGTTCCAACTTCAATCCTAATAAAAACAGGAGGCAGCATCTTGGGGTAAGGTGTCCTGCTGGAAAGAAGGGTGCATCTTCCTGCTGAACAGGTAAAGTACTGGGGAGTCTCCTGTATCCTCTCAGTGGTAAAGAGAGCATTGAAACAAGATTTATGGTTAAGGTCAGGGTCATGTTATATCATAACTGGCTTATTTCCCTCCAGGAAGTTTCTTACAACAATCTGACCACCGTGAGTTGTTTCTATGTCTTATTCCTGACAATGTCCTCAAAGTTTTATGTGTCATTCTAAGGTGTGGACACCCACCTTCAGTGCAGTGGCATTTGTAATAGTAGCCATGGGTGGGCTAATTCAATTCCGTCAATTTCTAACTTTCAATTAGTGTACTTAAATAACTTACATTTAAGGCAATTATTGACATGATATGGCTTAAGTCTATTGGTTCCTTTTGTTTCTTATTCCTTTGTTTCTGTGGGAAAGGCTCATTTCAATCACCCCTAGTGATGAAGGCAAAAGCTACGGCACACTGGACCCAAGCTTCATCAGATACATCTCCCGTACCCCAGTGCAAGACTCTTTGCCTTTCAGCGAGGAACCTTTTGTGGGACTTAGTACCTGCAGCAGTGGAGCCTTGAGTGACAGTAATCATCAAGACCAACCATCCGGAGCTGGAAAAGAATTTCTTAAGTTTCCCAAGAGGGAAGACAGAATTTTCCAGTTTGCAGGACAGGGTCTCCATATTTACTGTAGCACTGTGGTGGCTTCGTCTTGTACCCCGCTCTAGTAAAAACATGTATCCCAGAGACATCAACTTTATCTCTTTCTTATGCAGATTGATCTACCTGTAACCTTCCCCACAGTGGCCTTTTGAACCCAGATGATCTGCCTTACATGGGGATTTAAAAGAGTGGAGGCAACATTCGTGGCCCTCTGTGCTCCAAGTGAAATGAAAGCGCATGGTCACGAGTCCTGTGGCAACTATTTTTTCCCAAGATAGTCAGAGCTCACACTAATATAACCTCATTCGTTTTTAAGGTACTGATCAACATCTTCATTGCTGTCATGAGTGGGAAGACTAAACAATGGATACTTGCTCAAAGTCACATCTAAGCCAGTATTAGTTGAATAAGAAAACTGTCCTTGGATATATGAGATAATTGGCTATGCTACTTGCTGTCTGCAATACTAATTATTTCTGATGCTTAGTTTATAATCCAACTGGACTTCTGCCTTCTTGGAAAGAAGTGTGCAGCATGGTTCAGGGAGAGCTGGCTCAATCAGGGTTTATTTAACATGATATATATAGTAGTATGTGTGACAAATAAGGATAATAGCTCACCTCATCCCAGGGCTTTTGAGACTTTCTCGGAGATCTTTTACTGGATTTGTTCATTTATTACTTCCTGCATTCATTGAACAATTTTTGTCAAATGCCACTCGAGCTGAGCATTGCTTGAGTATGGAGTTGCAGAGGTGAAAGTACAGCTTATTGAGAGAGGTAGACAGGCAAGCATACAATCCGAAACCCAGGGAGAAGTGCTATGGAAAAGGGAAGGATGAGAAGCCAGGAGATTAAAAAAAAAGTGAGCTGAATAAAACCTTTGAGTAGTGTCTGTCCTTTATTTAGAAATTGAGAAGGCAGCCAAGAGGTCAGCAGCTATTCTAAGTAGAGAATGTTCCAGATTGAAGGGAGGGACAGCAAATGCAAAGATATTGACTTAGCCCTAATGGTGCATCCATGAAAGGCAAGGAATTCAGTGTGACTGGAGACCTTGCGTGGCAAGTGGAGATTTATGGGAAAGTAGATCAAGGGGAGAATCTAGGACCAGCCTGAGAGGCTTTGAATATCTGCCACCTGCAGGACAGAGCATTGCAGTGGAAAGAGCTCACTCATTGGAATCAGAAGATCTAGTTTCAATACCCACGCTAGTTTGTTTATGGAATTCCCAGCTTTCCCCTCCTCCCAGACACCCAACCAATTGTCCAAGGTGTCCGAGGCATTAAGCATAGAATGGATTTACAAAGCCATAAAAATACCAATGCAATGTCTCCTAATAGTTTGTGTATATGTCTGGATTTAAAATCAGCCAAGTGGAGCTTGAAGCCACCTTGCTTTGGTTATAGGATCTGGTGAAGCTTAAGAAACTGGCGGGGAACCAGGCCCTGCAGAGTAATTGTTTGCCAACATCTGCTTCCAAGGTACCTGGAGCCACTGCCTTCAGCAGCCACTTCTCACTGTTCCCTTACATGTCTTGGGAACACATTCTCCAGGGACACAGCTCAGTGTTAGGAGAGATGACAAAGAAGTCTGAGGACTTAACTGTGTCCACTAATAGCTCTTTCCTTCACACACTCTCCCTAAACTTCTCCTGGGAATGAAGCTTCTGGGATCATTATCAGTTAAGATTGATGCCTTTTCTCTTCTTTCTTTCCCTTTTTATTCTTTTTTATTTCCTCCAGGGAAGATGATTTATTGAGTACAGTAGCCAAAACTGGAATACATCTAATACCATGTCTATTAAGCCAGAACCAATGCACTTACCACTCCGTTTAGAAAGCTGTCTACACCTAGACTCAGTAACAGCTGTGTTGACAGTCCCAGGATGAATGAGGAAAATGTTAGAGAGATTTAAAATGTGTGACTAAGTGACTTAATTCTTTGATGCCTCACTCTCAGAGGAGTCTGCTTGAAAAACTTTGATATTGCTGGAGTTAAATCCAGTGACTGTCAAGGGTGATTGTGATCCCTCTGGTTTATCTAAGGATAGCTCTTTGATGTACACATATTACTCATAAAAATATATACACTACAACAGCAAACATCCATATACCATAAAATATGTGCATGCACCTTCAGAGTGACATTGTGGGTGTTTCAGTTACATACTTCCAGTTGAGAAGAGAGTGGGGGTGGTTTTGACCATAGATGCTCGGATGACTAATACTCTCCATAACTTTTCAAGAAAAGCATTGTCCTCTTCACTCACAGGTGAGGAAACAAAGTCTCAGTGAGGCTGGGTCACTGGCTCAAAGGAACTGATACTAGATTTGTCTTTTCCAACCTGGATCATCTTCCAAGAAAATAAGAGATCTTATATCCACAGAGAGGTATGATCATTTTCCCATAGTCGTTTTTCCCATGGTCTTCATTCATAAATTTATTTATTCATTCAACCTGTTTATATATGCAGGATCTACTACATACTAGGCACTATCCTTTTGAGATGCCTGTCACAGCTTAGACCAAACACAATGAGAAGCAGCTCCAGCTTCAGGTTTTTGTTTCATCTCACACGCTGAGAAACATCAACCATTGTACAAGTCAGGTAATCGAAATAACCAGAAAGTGGCAATATCTTTAAATGTCACCTCAACATTGGTTCTTGAATGTTTGATAATGTTTCCCCCTCAATTGTATCTCTATATCCATCTAATAAAAAAAAGTCACCTCAATGATTTTAACAGGGAAATTCTTGTTCCTAACTAGGTTCATTCATTTTCCAGAGCTATTTTAACAAATTGTCACAAACTGGATGGCTTAAAAAAATAGAATTTTTGTTTTCACTGTTCTTGAGGCCAGAAGTCTGAAATCAAGGTGTTGGCAGAGTTACAGTTGCTCTAACGCCTCCAAGGGAGCATCCTTTCTTCCTCTTCCAACTTCCAGCAGTTGTTGGTACTCCTTGGCATTCCTTGACTTGTGGCAGCACAATCTTTGACTCTGTCATCACATGGCTTTCTTCCCTGTGTCTGTATGTCTTGGAGTCTTCTCCTTATAAAAGCAGCAGTCATTAGATTTAGTAGGGGATGCTTGTATTAGTTAGTTTCATGTAACTACAAAAAAATCTGAGTCAGTTGACTTATGCAAGAGGAAAGATTTATTTTGATTCATAATTCTGGAAACTCCAGTCTAAGATGGGATGGCTCCATTGCTTTGGGACTTTGGTAAAGATGTTAGATGGTGATGGTGGGGAGTGTCTATTATAACCAATTGTTTACATCTCATAAGCCAGGAAGCAGAGAGAGGGGACTGACTAGGGCTTCAGAATCCCCTTTGAGGGCATACCCCCAATAACCTAAGGACCTCCCGTGAGGCCCCACTTCCTACAGATTCTACTGGCTCCCAATAGCACTATTCTAGGGATCAAGCTTTTAACATATGAGTCTTTGGGGCACATTCAGCATCTGAACCATAGCAAAACCTAATCCAACATGACCTAATTTTAACTTAGTTACATCTTCAGAGACCCTATTTCCAAACACTGTTGCATTCTGAGGTGGACATAAATTTTGGGGGGATACTATTCAACCTTCTACAACAAGAATGCAATCAGGAAACACCTGGTTTGGCCTCCCACCAACTTCTTTGCTACCAATAGCATTGTTTCCCAAGGTGTGCCTTTTGCTCACTGTCTCACACTCTTGGCCTAATAAAGATCTTGGTTGGAAAGCCTTGAGTGATGCTCTTGCTTGGGTAAGTCCTCTTTCTACAGACTTTGATGCCCAGAACAATGGATCTAGTGTCCTAAGACTCTTCCATAGCTAGAGGAGGAGAAATGCCAATGGAGCATGAAATCTGGAGTCCTGCCAGCCTAGGTTGATGCTCAGCTGCACTACTTACTAATGCAAGTTTAGAAATGTGATGAAGTTCTGTGCACCTGTTTGCTCATCTGCAAAATGGAAATATGCACTCACAATTTAAGATCATTAAATGGTAGCCAGTAGTAGTTGTAGTAAATCGAAAGAAATGCACGACTCTGGGTAAGTTACAGTAAACTCTACTGCCTGATCCACTGGGAAAGCATGACTTGGATGAAGGGAAGTGGGAACTCCCTTCACATTCAGATTGCTCCAAGAAATGGTAGGATCTTATACTCACTGGACCAAGGAGGCATACTTTGCCTTGAGAAAGAGATACAAAGAGATCAGATTGCCGAATAGCGCTCTTCCCGTCCATGAGCACCATTACCTTGGAACTTTATGGCTTTGCTTCCAACTGTCCATGGAGTTTTCTTTTACAATCTGTTTCCCTTCCTGGAGGAAGAGTAAAATTAAAATGAGTAGCTTAGAGAGTTTCAAGACAGAAAAATGAAGGCAGATATATTATAAAACTATAATAATTAAAATGATGTTTTCGAAACAATATAATATAAGGCAAAAAAATTGTATTATATTAGAGGCCAAAAGCTAAAGTTGGAAAGTTAAACATAAAAAGACATCATTTAGAATAGTATTAATACATACCACAGCTCTAAGTTTAACAAAAGATGTACAAGACATTTGTACAGAAAACTCTAAAACATTATTGAGATGAATTTATAACACTTAAATAAGAAGAATGGCATACTACATTGATGAAATAAAAGACTCAAAATGGTAATTATTTTAATTCACTTTTTCAAAAGAAAAAACAAACCGATTTTTGTGTGTATGAAAATTTACATCAAAATACAAAAGGTCTGGAGTATGAGATAAGAGTACGAGGAGTTAATCTGCTGAGTATCATGTTTTCCAGAGCTTTGATATTAAGATTTTGTGTTATTAATAAAGGAAATGCAAATAGATAAATGATTTTAAAAAGAGAAACTCATTTGTAGACATTTGATTTTGAAATAATGTGACAGAACAATGGTAAACAAAATATTTTAATTAAATAATGTTAGATAAACTCAAAGTTTTTATGAGAATAAATATTTGCAAAAATACTTTGTAGATGTATTATAAATCTCAATATAAAAAGTGAAGCAATAAAGTTTTGAGGTAATAAAATGGAATATTAAATGATTTAGGAGATTCAAACAATTAAATGGGAAATAAAAAGCACTGATCACAAAATAACTTGATTAAATTTAAGAATACTTATTTGTCAAAAAGCACACAAATATATGAGAAAATGCTCTACATCATTAGCTTGACATCTTTAAGTTGGTACAACCAACTTAATAAATTTGAGTATAATTTTCATATAAGAGAATCCAAGCACAAAAAATAAATGAAATGAGCTACATTGTATGTGCTGACATAGGTGGATCCCCAAAATGTTGGTACAATAAGCAATGTGAAAAATAAAGCATATGGGATGCCATTCATATAAAGTAAAAGTCATCCATACATAGAGAAATCAATACTACGTAGTAATTATGGAGATATATGTTTGTTAAATATTAAAAGCAATGACTGATGTTATAGTCTGGATCATATGCTAATGGCTTGGTCTTCAGCCTATGGTGCTTTTGGGAAGTGGTAGAATATTTACAATGTAGAGCCTTGCAGAAGGAAGTTAGGTCATTGGAGGCACGTCCTTGAGGGGATATTGGGTTCAAGTCCCTTTTTCTCTCTCTGTCTGCATCCCAGGCACCAGGAGATAAGCAACACTGCTCCTCCATGAGGAGCCATTATGTTCTGTTAACAATAGGCCCAGAAGCAGTGGAAGCAAGTGACCACACTCTGAAACTTCTGAAACCAAGAGCCAAAATGAAGCTTTCCTCCTCTTAAGTTGGTTAGATCAGGTATTTTGTCATGATACAAAATTATGAACACAACTGGAAAACATATGCCATGCTAATAGTTGCCACAGAGAAGAGAGGACAAAAATAAGAAGGCATCAGGTACTTATAGAGTTTTCTTCATTTGGGAATGTTTTCCATCCTTAAGAAGAAAAGAATATTAAACACATTCTCTAAAACAGAGTGGTAGAAATATGTTTGTTTACTTTTTGATTTTTAGGACTTTTCTCTACTTTGATCTTTTTTTTTCTCAAAATATATCAATAAGTAAGAAGTAGCTCCATTTTCTCTAGCATTTATAGGAATTCCCTGCTTTCATGTCACTTTCCACAGTAATCATTATCACAAACTCTATTTGAAACTTCTGTTCTTGTATTTTCACTCCATGCATGTTCTTCTGTATCAGAGCCCAGTCCTTCCCTTCTTGGCCCAGACCTGTGGCAAACACTTATTTGAATGGTCCAGATAGTCTCCCCTACCTGGCCTGCCCTGGGCTTTTGTGGCATCTTGCTCTCGCTCATGTCTTCATTCCTAGGGTTCCTCTTTCCTGGGAAAGATGCCAGTGTGACAAAGTGATATCCCCCAGAATTCAAACTCCACAAGAGAACCCAAGGGAATGAGGGCCAACTACAAGGAAACCTGTTCAGAATGAGCAAAATCTAAATTTCAGGTCATCCATAACCAAATGCTGAATTTTACTCAATGTGCAGTTCATGTACCTTTTAACAGTGTTGAACATTTTTATTAGGAGCGAGTGAAGCTTTGTGTTTGCCTGTTCAGCCCTGGTTCAGAAGCCAAGGTTAGGTTGGACTAACAATTCCACCCTGACCTCCACATATTGTGTACCATTATAGCACACCACTACTTTGTCCTTTTTATCCACTAGCTAGGTGCATGATGCACATTCTGCTTCTGGCTTTATTCTTACCCTACTTGATGTGATAGATGTGCTGGGTATGAAATTTTGGTGCTCATTCAAGCAATCTGTCTGTACCATACTTAAAGTCATCCACAGTGTTGTGAGAATCATACCCTACCCCACTTATTCACTGTCAAGGAACACCGCCCCCCAGAAGACATGATGGCTCATGTATGGTGCCATTTGTAGCAATGTCTATCAGCCATGTCACCCTTAACATGAAAAAGGACCCAAGTGAGACCCCTAAAGCTAGAGTTCTGAACAAATTTAGATTTAGATAAATTATTAGAACTTCTGCAAGAAGAAAGCTAAGAGAAGAATCTTCCAAACTTCTAGAGATAGGAATTTAGCCTAGCAAAGTTCTGAAAGGATAAAGTTGGGAGCTTGGTTAGATCAGAATGAGATTTCTCTCTTAGCTAGAGTCTGAGACTTATATAAGTGGATGAATATGAAGTCCAGAAAGATATGCTGGGAGACTATTGTGGAGATCTAAGAGTGTTAGTCTGTGGATTCGACACTCCTATCTGTTGGAAACACAACACACATACATTTTCATAGCAAAGGATAATTGACTTTACTATCCATGCTTATTGAACTTTTTTTCTGGCTACCAGGAGACAGTCACCCGTTCCTCTACCCATTGCATGCATGTCCCTTTGGAGTCTCTGTGTATCCATGCTTTGGGGAGGCCCTAAAGCTGACTAGTGTTCATTGTCCTGAAACCATACTCCCAATGTCTGGATATCACCTCTTTCCACCTCACACGCCATGTCTTAGTGCCACCTTCTCTTATTGGTTTACAAATGACCCAGGAGCACAGATTGTTGAGTAGTCAGAGAGTTTGATATCCCTGAAAAGTGCTCAAGTTTCAGAGCAGTGAGAAGTCACAGCAATCTGTCTGTACCATCCTTAAAGTCATCCACAGTGTAGTGAGAATCATGCCCTGCCCCACTTACTCACTGTCAAGGAAACCACCCCCAAGAGGACATGATGGGCTCATGTATGGTGCCATTTATAGCAATGTTTATAAGAAGGGATGAGCTAGATAAACTATAACCCATCCTACAATGCAATCCTGTGCAGGCTAGAGGTTGTAACTTTTTTTCTGAGAAACTGGAATAATACAGAGAAAACACTTCTGTGCTTACATGTAAATGAAGCTATATATGTGGGTATCTATTTGTCTATCATCTATGACAAAGTAGTCCTTCATCTTGTCCCTAGAGGTTATGTTCCAATATCCACAATGGATACCTGAAACCATGGATATTACTGAAATATATATATATATACACATATGTATACATATGCCTATCATATTTTTCCTGTAAATGCCTATCATAAAGCTTAATTTATAAATTAGGCACAGTAAGAGATTAAAACCATATAATTAATAAGATGATTATAGCAATATGTAATTATAAAAGTTATATGAATATTGTGTCTTTCTCTCTCCCCAAATATCTTAATTATACTGTATTCTCCCTTTTCCTATGGTTATGTGAGACACAATAAATCTATGGTGAGATGAAGTGAGATGAAATATATAGGCATTGTGATAGAGCATGAAGCTTCTTCCTAAGGTTTACCTGAACACAGCACTGCAACTCCATGTCGGTCAATCTGATAATACAAATGGCAGCTACAAACTGACTGCTGGAAAGTGGTAAAGACAACTTGGACAAAGGGATGAGTGGCATCCCAAGTGGAATGGAACGCAACAGTGTGGGATGTCATCATGCTTCTTAGAATGCTATACAATTAAAAACTTATGAATTATGTATTTCCAGCATTTTCCATTAAATCTTTTCAGGCTCTGGTTGATTATGGGTGACTGTAACTGTGGGAAGTGAAACTGAAGGTAGGAAGAGCCTATTGTAGAAATCTTGCCCCCAATTTAGTAACGATATATGTGAATGTATGCATCTGTGAAAGGCTGAATGAAGGCATATCAATACAAGTTTGAGCTGTAGAAGTTTAGAATGTTTTTGTTTTGTTCTTATGCTTTTCCTTATTTTCAAAACTTCTTGCAGTTGAACTGATATTAATTTTATAATCAAACACAAAACATGATATTGAAAGGAAAGAACAAAGTAGTACATTTAACAGTTGCTTGTTGAGTACCTATTATCTGTCTGTGGTTGATCTGTTCGAAGAAAGAGAAAGGAAGATAAAGGAAAACAAAGTCCGCTGCTCTTCAGAATGGAAAGATAATGTCCTCCAGGCTGTGCAGGTGGAGTGCAGAACAGAGAGATGACAGACAAGCTGGGTGTGCACAGGCTGAGTTGACCCCACACTCCAGAATGCCTGATGAGGTCCTTCAAGGCACCAGGGTGGGTGGAACAGGCCCCCAGATTGCTTGTCCTCTACATGTGGACAACAAGGAGCCATTCCCTAAACCTCAGCCTCCTCTGGCCCTCCCATGCCCTGCAAATTTAGACATTGAACTGAAATCTCATAGCCATGAGACTCCTATTTAAGAGAGATTTGCATGCTGCCTTTTAGTAAGAATGTCTTTCTCCAAGACCCTGCGGCTGTCCAATCCAGATGTCACCACAGTCACAGTTTACAGGATGTGGATGCAGTCAAGAAGGCAAAAGGTCAGAAAGGGTGACCCATTCATCGGAGCATGGATTTTCTCTCTTCTGACTTGCTCAGCTATAAACGTCACTATTCTAAATAATAAGCTAGGAATAATTACTTTCAAACTCCATCACTGCCCACAGCACTACCACCTGCTTGATTTCCCCTGGGTGTAAGGTGATCCCTGAAGGCCACAATCACTTGCACATGTTTGTGAGCCGTGCCACCTTTTTTCTGCCCTGTGTTTTGTCTTTTTACTCTGTCTTTTCCAAAGGACCAATGTTCCCTCCCTTTTGCAATCACCCACATTGAAGGACAGCGTCTGTTCCATCTGTGTTCTCTCTTAAGTCCAAAAAGAGACACAGTTCTGCTCGGATTTTAAAAGCTCCACCCTATGCTGAAGCTCCTCGATTTTCGAGACACAAAGATAAGGAGGCACCACCATTTGCCGGGTCCTTGGCCTGACCACTTTCCAGGTAACGTGATGAGAAGAATCAATTGAACTCTTCCAGGTCAAGGAAGTCTGGATTTGCAGGGTCTTGCCCAGGTTGAGCTGTGATTATTATTAGCTGGGAGATGTCCATGATTCACAAGGTACCATTGGACTAGTTATTTGTGAAGTCCAATGGTTCCCATAGCTGCAGTGGAAGAGCCAGAGAACCAGACTATGGAGAAGACAAAGGGATGTGGGAATGAATGGTCAGTATTACAGCTGTGTGATCTCTTGGATGAGCATACTCATTTTCTGCTCTGGAAAACTTGGGCAGTGCAATCTGGCAGGTGTGCATATTTTTAAATTCTCAGCATGAGGTTTTCCATTTAAATTCCAGCCTAGAATAGAACACAACTTAGAGTGTTACAGGAGGTTGTGAGAGCCCAACGTGGGCTAGAATCCTAGTCCACCACTGTCTGATCCGTGTTCTCAGAGGGAAATCTAATCTCCTAAGCACAAGTTTTCTCATCAGCAATGTAACAAGAGAGTCAGCCCCATTGGGTTGTATAAGTTTAATTGTGTTAATACATGGGAGCCCCTTTGGGTCTGGCAGATAATAAATATTAGCTATTACTATTATAATGATGCATAGAACTTAAATTTAGACCCACCCATGATGGTTTTTAGTTACAGTCTGAGAACTTTCAACACTCACATTTCTAAAACGAGCATAGATTCCCTTGTGCCACAGATGAGCACAGAAAATGCAAAAAAAAAAAAAAAAATAGTAAGGAAATTCTAGGGACATGTCTTGTAGAAACTGTCTGAGCCATGGTCAGTTCATAGAAGAGCTGGAGATTCCACCCTTTGAACCCAAGATAGTGAAGGGTTCAGATGATGTCTGGGCAGAAAAATATAAGGCAGGATGGAGCAAGTGGGGCCCAGATACCAGCAGGCCCTGTGTTCTGAAATGAATCCAGCATCTGGTGGTATATTTTGCAAGCTGAAGAAGGACATCCCAGTGCTACCTTTTCACCCTTAGTGCTGTGTGACCTCCCCAGGTCATTCATTTTCTCCAGGCCTCACTTCCTCTCCTGCTCTGATTTCCTCTTTAGGTTCTTGAGAAGACTGAGAGCAATCCAAGCAGGCAAGCTTTGTGACCTGGTATTGTTCTGACTGAGAGCTGTTATTGCAATAGTGAGATGGACATGGATCTTGCTGTCTTATGTTTGGAAAGGATGACAAATAGATATGGCCAGGCCTCTTCCCATGTGGTCAATTCTCCTACATAAGCAAACCAAAGGCAGAGAGCAAAAGGTGAGAGGGTTTTGTGTCCAGAGGATGGATAAATCATCCTAGTCAGCTCTGGTAGATGAGTCTGGATGGTTTTCTGCATTAGACGTGGGATTTCCTCCTAGATCTTATATGGAATGACTGGGTATTAAAATGGGAAGGGAGAAAGACACTCCAGGAAGAGGTGTGAGGAGACAAATATTAGGAACATACTCAAGTGTAATTATTATTTTTTGCACATATTAGCATCTACTGTATTCTAGGAGTTGGGTACAAAGGTGAGGAAGAAATAACCCCTATACTCAAGGAATTTTCAGGGAGCAGACAGGGCCTTGGAGGAGGCAGTGATAGGGAAGCTGAGGTCACAACAAGCATATCAAGGCCTGCAGGACCAGGGGCAAGTCAACCAATTCCCCAGTTAGTTCAAGACTGCCCTTCAAAATGGATCAGTTAGTCCTCCTACTTGGGGTTTTGTATTTTGGGCTCAATTGTGTCCCTGGCAAAATTCACATGCTGAAGTCTCAAAATATGACTGTATTAAGAGAGATGTCTCTAAAGCAGGGATTCAGTTGAAATGAATTAATATGGGACCCGATCCAAAGTGACTGGTATCCCTAGTATGAACATCAGGACATAGACACACAGAAGGAAGACACAGGGAGAAGACACCACTTGAAAACCCAAAAGGGAGGCCACATAGGAAACTAACCTTGCCAACACCTTGATCTTAGATGTCTAGTCTCCACAACTATAAGAAAATACATTTCTGTTATGTAAGCTGCTAGGTCTCTGGAACTTGGTTATGGCAGCCCAAGCAGACTGGAGCTCTTGGTAAGAGATAACCTTGAGCAAGAGGGAGCTGTCCTTCATTCAAGGGGCACAACATGTGCAAAAATACAGAAATTGATTCATGATTGAGTATAATACTGATGCAGATGGTTATCAAGGAGACATAGGCAGGTCCCTGAGGAAAAAAAAGGCCTCATGTGCTAAACTGAGGAGTTTGGAAATTGTCTTTAAGGACAAAGTGATAGTGGAATGTTTAGTGGACTTGAGAGAAATGATCAGGTTTGAATTTTAGCCAATTATTGTGATGAGTAGAGCAGCAGTCTGTGGGCCCAAAGAGATGCTGACAGAGAGCTCCCACATGGTCACAACTCAGGATCTTGTCTTGGAGGGAACCAGCTGCACAGAGACATTTGCTTTCACCTTTGTCCTTACTGACATATGTCTAAGGTAAGTTTCTTTGGCCTGTTGCCCTCAGTTTCCCCAAAGGTAAACTAAAACCATAAGGCATTCCCTTCTCTGCCCAACCACATTGGCCAGGTTGGGTCCTCCGCCAGAGCTCAGAGTAAGGATTGTGAGGACAGGAGCCCAGAAATCAACATTTTAATGAGATCCTCCTTCTCCTGCTCTTCCACCTCCTCTTGCACCTCCTCTTCCTCCCCTTACAGGAGTGAAAGAGAGGGTGTTTTCAGGCCCGCCCACTGTAAGTCCACCAGGACCTCCTGGCCACCTCCATGGCAGGTGGCCCCTCCTTCTTCTTAGGGGAGAAATGCCACCGCAGTAAGCACATGCAGGCTCAGTGGAGCTGCAGCTGACATGTCACACAGTGCAAACCCTAGGGCAGCTAACATAAGCACAGGTGCAAAGCAGAAAAATGCGAGGGGCGAAGGTCAGCCGTGCGTCTGTGCTCAAACTGAGCTGAAAGCTGAGCATTTGCAGAGGACATTTGCTAATGGGGAAAGTCCTCTGACCCTCTTCCTGGGCTGGGAAAAGCAAACATCGTTGAAAATGGTGGGGAAGGTATTAGCCTTGGGGAAGGTTCAGACACAAAAAACCAATGGAGATGCAACTGAAAATATTCACAGGCTGGTCCCTTTCAGGTGGTGCTGAATCCTACATCCAGGACTATAGAGGGACCCCTCTCCCTTAACCTCCAAGGACTCTGCTGGGACGTTGGTAGAAATGCTGAGCTATGGGTTCAAGTTAAAGGGCAGTTGCCTGTCAGAGACAACATTCATCCCAATGCATTGAAGACCAGGGCTCAGCCATATGTGCTCATAAATGGTTGAAAATCTATTCAGAATGGCCTATCTGAGCATCAGTAAGTCTTAAGGCCAGTGGACCTAACATTCATTAGAGAACAGTTATTCAGTGCTGAATGACTAATTTGTTCATGACCAGTTTGCAGATTTACTACATATATTTCAAAAATACATATAGTAAAGCCTCTAGAAATTTACACTGGATGGATTGGCAGGGCCTAAGAGAGTCAGGGCTCAGGAAGTCAGGGTTTCCATATTTTCCTCCTCTCCAGATCTCTCTCCCACCCCAAGCTAGGTGTCCAGGCAGAGCTACGTACTGGCAAACCTGTGACTCTCTTCCATCAGAGAACTCCTCTGTGCTTTGGAACCCTCTGGGTTCCCTATAATAGCAGCACAAATGTAACATTCCTTAAATATTGATAAGCTGCTAAAATCATCACAACCAGTAAGAATTGCCAAATTCTGTATAAAGAGTCAAAAGAAACAAGTTGTGGACAAATTTGTATACTTGATATATTCACTGAACTGGCCATTTAGGAAATCAATGCTTTGTTTAATTGTCATTTATTGAATTGGAAGAGCAGTTAGGTACAAGCCAGCAGGAGACAATGAAATCAAAGTACCATGGGAATTGGACCTAGAGAGGGGAAGGATGGTGCCAAGCACAAGAGGTGGAAGGAAGTGGCAGAGAGGGAAGGAAGGGGGAGGAGAATGAATCTGCTACCCATGCTGAGGATCCATAGCCTGCGCCATTCTCAAAATGCCTCCCCATTCTTTTTTCCATTTAATCCTCAATCTTGTGATATGCAAGGTAAGTTTTTCATTTCCATTTGCAGATGAGTCAACATGCCTAGAGATGTGACTTTCCACGTATATAAATTGAGTGCTCTATAGAACTTAGAGCTTCAATACAATCCTTGAACTCTAAGATCCGTGTTCTTGTCTATCTCACAGATGGACTGACAGCAGAGGGTAGAGATACACAAAGGAAGGGCCATGGTTATTTAATTCACCACTGTGTTCTCAATGCCTTGCACACAGTAGGTACATAGCAAATGTTGAATGAATGCATAAATGAGTAATAACAAGAAAGATAATTATAAAAATAGCTAGCTAATGTATAAACCTATCCTTGCTTGTTCTAGGAATGGTTAGAGATATCAACGGGCTTCATTTCACTGCAACAAGATGTGCAATGAGGCATGGAAGTCCCAGAGAAAATGCTTGACTAAGCAATGCTTTGCCAAAGGCAAAACGCAGACTAGCTTGATTTAGTAATAGGAAACGGAGTCTGTAACCAAATCCCTGAGTCCTGTTTATACTCAGATTCCTGGGCCATTTGGCTCAAATCCTTAGAGAAATTCTAAATAGGTGAGTGTGCTCAGTGAGAAGATGCTGTGAGGGAGGGCTCACACTCCTATCTGATCAACAAGTCCTAGGATCTCGTCCATCACTCTCAGCCTCTGAACCTCTTCCTGCACAAGTTTGGTCATGCATTGCCACTATGCTTTGCCTGTCCCCTGGATACAGAGGCTGCTCCATCATTGCAGACTTCTTAATATATCACAACCAGGTGATCTGACCCTTCACAGTATCTGGGAGCAGAGGGTTTCAAAATAAGCCTGCCTCAGAATCACCTCTAGGGCTTTTATAAACAGGTTACCGGGCTCATCATAGAGTTTCTGATTTGGTCTAGGGAGGAGCTAAAATTTTTTATTCCTTGCAAGTTCCTAGGTGATAATGATGCTGCTGATCCAGGGACCCCCACTTTGGGCAAGAGAGCTTTATGTAAAAACAAAAGTTTTTGTCCTGGCATTTGAGTACTTGATTTCAGTTGGTAGTCCACGGCCATTGTGTTTTCTTTACAAATTTCCTTATGCACACTCAACTGTTATTAGTCAAGGTTATCTGTGTGTTACTGCCTCCACACATCCTAGACTCTGCTTGGATTGCCTACCTACCCCCACCCCTGTGTGTCTGTCCATCCTTAATGTACAAAAATTTTTC
>PVKS010032165.1:0-22797 GCA_004027875.1 Aplodontia rufa | reverse complement strand
GGGGTTGGGGATTTAGCTCAGTGGCAGAGCGCTTGCCTAGCAGGCACAAGGCCCTGAGTTTGGTCCTCATTCCTGATAAAAAAGTCCTTCATATATTCTTGATACTAATCCCTTGTCAGATACAAAATTTGGGAATATTTTAACCCATTCTATGAGTTGTCTTTTCACCTTCTTGATCAAACCTTTAATGGAAAAATTTTATAATTTTAACATTGTCAAATTTATTTTGTTGCATGAGCTTTAGGTTCCATGTTTAAGAAATCAATGTCTAATCTAAAGTCACAGGGATTTACGCCTATGTTTTCTTCTGAGTTTTATACTTTTAGTTCTTATGTATGATGTAAGACAGCAGTGCAATTTCATTCTTCATATGTGGATATCCCATCATTCTACTGTATGTTAAAATATTCTTTCTCCATTAAATTATCTTGGCATGCTTGTGAAGATTCACATGGCTAGAGATGCATATGCTTATTATTTCTGGTTTCCTTATTTGTTTATCTATTCCACTGATCTGTATGTCTAATCTTACACTAGTATGGCTATATATAATATTTAAAGGGTTTTACATATACTCACTTCTGTAAAACCATCACCACGGTCAAGGTCATTGCATATCTCCATTACCTTCAAGTTTCCTTTTGCACGTCTACATTCTTTTCCTTCTGTTCTTCCTGCATCTACTCAATCCAAAAACTACTTTTTTTTTGTCACTGCAGAATAGTTTGCATTCTCTATAATTTTATATAAACAGAATCAAACAATATGTGTTCTTTTAGTCTGGCAACCTTAGATCAGTGTAATTATTTTTAGGTTCATCTATGCTATTATGTGTACTATTTTACTGTTGAGTAAAATACGTGTTCTAGGATATAACATATATTTTAATCTATTTTCCTCTTGATATATATTATGGTCTGTGGTAGGCAGTATTTGGCATGGTTCCCAGAAATCCTTGACTCCTACTAATCATGCTTTTATACAATTCCTCCTCCTGGAAGAGCTGGACCTAGTGACTTTCATGTAACAAACACTATGGTAAAAATAATCAGATGCCAATTCTGTTATAAGAGTATATTGTAACAATAAAAATATGGAATCAGTCTAGACCTATCAAGAGATGATTGGATAAGGAAAATATAGTATACACACATAATGGAGCATCATTTAGTGATAAAGTAAAACAAAACCATGTTGTTTGTGGCAAAGATGCAATTTGAAGATATCATGTTAAGTGAACTGCATTAATGTGTAAAATGTGTTGATAAAGGAAAAGCATGAGTTAAAAGGAAAACAAAGATAGACACCGATTTCCATTTGATTTCCATTTTCCCTGAGTCTTTTCTCACGCCTGCTCTAATGAACAAGAAACCTTCCTCACAGTGGATTGCCAGTAAGGAAACAAAGTCTTCACTACAGTAACCATTGAAGTAAATCACACTCACAACCATGTGAGCGACCTTGCCTAGCCAAGTCTTCATGTTAGACAACAGTCCCTTTGCCAACACCATGACTACTGACTACCGCTTTAGACAGTGAGGCACAGCATGCACCTGTCAGACTTGGATTCCTGACCCAGAGAAACTATGCTGTTTCCTCAGCTGCTCTGTTTTGCATCTCTTGGATAAATTCTCCTGCCTTGGCCTGCCAGACAGCTGGGATTACAGGCCTGTACCACTACTTCCAGCCATGCAGCCTTTCTAAAGCTTGGTATGATCAGTCATTTTTAATGTTAACTGTGTATAGAGGTATTCACTGTAGTTTTACTTTGCATTTCCCATGCACTGTTCATGGGTTTAAGGTCTATTATTTAAAAACTCATTTCTTATAAATGAATTTTGAGAGTTCTTTTTATGTTTACTAATTTTTTCCGTAATCATTTTTTTTCAGTGTCATATATAAGAAATCTCTACATAACCTAAGGTCACAGAGACTTTTCTTCTGTCTTAAAGAAATTTTATAGTTTTTAAAAGGTCTATGAAGTATTTGGAGTTAGTTTTTCTTTATGCTGTATGTTATGGACTGGAAGGTTTCTTTTCTTTCTTTTCTTTTTTTATTGTTGTCACCATTTCGTTGCCTACAGATCTTTAACAGTTCCAACTCCATTTGATGAAAGGGCTATCTTTTGTCTGCTGAAATACCCTTGCACCTGTTAAGTCAATTGCCGGTCCCACGGGAAGGCACTCAGGACACCACTGGTAGGACCCCTGTGTGAAGCAGCCCTGCTCAGGACCAACCGTGGGAGGTACCCCGCCTGAATCAGCCCCACCTACCAGACACCTGGCCGTGCCTGCTAGAGTCCTGCTGGAAGGTGATTAGGACACCCTGTAGGATTCCTGTCTGGAACAACCCTGCTCAGGACCAACCAGGGGAGGTTCCCCGCCTACCAGACACCCTGTGTTCCAGTGGGGGCCTGTTTGAATCCCGCCAGAAGGTGCTCAGGACACCACCGGTAGGACCAACCAGGGGAGGTTCCCCACCTGGAGTAGCTCCACCTACCTATGCCCTGGGTTCCTTTGGGGCCTGAGTCCCACTAGAAGGCACTCAGAACACCACTGGGAGGACTCCCGTCCACAGCAGCCCTGCTAATAACCAACCAGGGGAGGTTCCCTGCCTGGATAAGCACCACCTAACCAGACACCCTGTGTTCTGGCTGGGCCTGTTAGAGTCCCACTGGAAGGTGCTCAGGACACCACCGGTAAGACCCCTGTCCAGAGCAGCCCTGCTCAGGACCAACTGGGAAGGGTTTTCTGCCTGGAGCAGCCCTGCCTACCAGACATGCCAAGTTCCAGCCGGGGCCTGTTTGAGACCTGCCAGAAGGCACTCAGGACACCACTGGTAGGAACCCTGTCCGGAGCAGCCCTGCTCGAGACCAACCAGGGGAGGTTCCACGCCTGGAACAGCCCCACCTACCTATATTCTGTGTTCCTGTTGGGGCCTGTTTGACTCCTGCTGGAAACCTATCTCCATTGTGATAGGTTCAGATATGCAACCTTGAGCCTGGAACCAAACGGTAGAGCAACACAAGAACCCAGGCAGAAACAGTATCCGGAAGAAGGTTATCACCAAAGAGTTGGTGGCTGATCTGACCCTTTGACTTACAAGGAAAAACCACCTGAGGAACTTCCTAATTTACCCTCAGGAAATCTCAATTCAGAGGTCCACAAGAAGCTATTCAAAATGAAGAATCAAACAAGGACAGGTTCATCTCAAACCCAAAATCCCCCCAAAAGGAAGCCACAGATAGGGGTCGAGATGAAAACCTTGAAAATATTATCGATGACGTGATTGCTAAAAGGATCAATGAACTAAAAGAGATATGATGAAGGGACTAAGTGAGAAGACTCAAGAGACAAAAAACTATTATCAAAGAAACAGACATACCAAAAAAGGAAGTAACAGCTAAAATCTGCAGTCAATGACATTAGAGGAACCAGGGAAGAATTTAATAACAGACTAACTTCTATAGAAAACAGAATCTCAGCTCTTGAAGAAAGAAATTCTGACAATGAGGACAGGCTGAGCAAGCTAGAGTGCAGGGATGACATAAAAGAAAAAGTCACGGAACATGAACAGAATTTAAAAAATGCCTGGGATGAAATGAGAAGAAACAATTTAAGAATAATTGGGATACAGTAAGAAATTGAAACACAAACAAATGGGATAAGGAATATTCTCAAGGAAACTGCTAAAGAAAATTTTGCCCACATAAAAATAGAGTCAGATATGCTCATCTGGGAAGCTTATAGGACACCCAATAGGCCTAATCAAATGAGACACTCTCCAAGACCCATCATATTCAAAATATACAACAAGGAAATTAAGGAAAGAATACTGAAAGCAACAAGGGAGAAACGCCAAATCACATTCAGAGGCAAACCAATCAGAATCACATCTGACTTTTCAGTTCAGACTCTGGAAGCAAGAAGATCATGGAAGGAGATCTTTCAATGCCTGAATGAACACAATATGCAGCCAAGAATATTATACTCAGCAAAACTCAGCTTCAAATTTGAGGGGGAAAAAGAACTTTCATGGAAAGAACAAACTTGCATCATTTGTGAACAGAAAGCCAGCATTACAAAGAATTCTCAAAGATAAACTCCAGATACAAGTACAAGCTAATATTCCTCAAAACCCACAATCAGGGGAAATTTAATAAAGGTACAGGCTATCAACAGACAACTAAGATAGCATAGAATTTACTAATAAAACACAAGGAATATGAACAACAACCACATAACAATTACCACTAAATGGGAATGGTCTCAATGCACCAATCAAAAAACATAGACTAGCAGACAGGATCAAAAAAACAAAAATCCAACAATATGCTGCCTACAGGAAACCCAGCTGATAGCCAGTGACACCCACAGATTAAAGGTGAAAGGATAGAAAAAGAATTTACCAGGCATATGGCCCAAGAAAGCAAGCTGGAGTTTCAATTCTTATATCTGACAAAGTGGATTTCAAACATAAATTAATCAAAAGAGATAAAGAAGGCCACTACATCATAGTAAAGGGAACAATACAACAGGAGGAAATAACCATAAAATATGTACTCTCCAATCACCAATGCTCCCAACTATGCGGAAAAAATACTCCAAGATATAAAACCATTGTGGGCTTTGACACAATAGTACTGGGAGACTTTAACACTCCTCTATCATCAATGGACAGATCATCAAAGCAAAGAAACAATAAAGAGATCTCCAGTCTAAACACCACCATAAATCAAACAGACTTAACAGATATCTACAGAATATTCTACCCCAAATTGGCAGAGTATACCTTCTTCTCAGCAGCACATGGATCCTTCTCCAAAATAGATCATATTCTAATTCACAAAGGAAATCTCAGCAAATATAAAAAGTAGGTATTATTCCATGTATCCTATCAGACCATGATGCCATGACCCTAATAATTAACAGGAAAAACCATGGCATAAAACGCACATATATTTGGAGATTGAATAACACCCTATTAAATGAAGAATGGATCCAAGAAGACATGAAAACAGTAATTAAGGAATTCCTGGAAGAGAATGAGATTGAAGACACAATATATTGAAACCTCTGGGACAGCATGAAAGCAGTTTTTTTTTTTTTTTTTTTTTTTAGGGCTGAGGACCGAACTCAGGGCCTTGCACATGCTAGGCAAGTGCTCTGCCACTGAACTAAATCCCCAACCCCATGAAAGCATTCTTAAGAGGAAAATTTATTGCACTGAGTGTCCACATTAAGAATCAGGCGAGATCCCTAATAATAAGCTTATGCTCCAACTCAAATCTCTACAAAAGGAAGAAGAGTCTAATCCCAAAGCCAGCAGAAGACAGGAAATAATTAAGATCAAAGCTGAAATCAATGAAATTGAGAACAAAAAATAAAATAAAAAGAATTGACAAAACAAAGAGCTGGTTCTTCAAAAAAATAAATAAAATTGACAGACCCCTTAGCTAATCTAACTAAAAGGAGGAGAGAATCAAAGCAAATCAACAAAATCACCAATGAAAAGGCAGTGATCACCACTGATCCCCTTGAAATCAGATTATCAGAGCAGTTTGAAAAACTATACTCTTCTAAATCAGATAACCTGGATGACATGGACAAATTTCTACACACATACAACATCCCCAATTGACAGAGGATGAAATTGAAATCCTGAACAGCCCAGAAACAGGCACTGAAATCCATACAGCAATTAAAAGTCTTCCAAAGAAAAGCCCAGGACCTGATTGATTCTCTGCAGTTTTACCACACCTTTGAAGTTAGCTTTGAAGCTAACACCTCTCCTTATTAAGCTATTCCAAGAAATTGAAAAAGAGGGAACTATCCCAAACACTTTTTATGAAGCAACCCTAACTCTGATACCAAAACCCAACAAAGACACTGAAAAAAGAAAACTACAGACCAATATCCCTAGTGAATATTGATGCAAAAATCCTTAATAAGGTGCTTGTAAATCACATTCAAAAACACATCAAGAAAATAATTCATCATGATCAAGTGGGCTTCATTCCAGGTGTGCAAGGCTGGTCCAACATATGCAAATAAATACATGTAATTCATCACTTAAACAGAATTAAGGACAAAAACCATATGATCATCTCAATAGATGCAGAAAAGGCCTTCGATAAAATCCAGCACCCATTTATGCTCCAAACTCTAGAGAAGATAGGGATCCAAATAACTTTGTAAAGGCCATATATTCCAAACCCTCAGCTAGTATAATACTAAATGGAGGAAAGTTGAAAGGATTTCCACTGAACTCAGAAACAAGACAAGGCTGCCTGCTTTCACCACTTTTATTCAATACAGATTTTGAGACCCTGGTGGCTGGAGCAATCAGGCAGGAGGAAGAAATCAAAGGGATAAGGGAAGGGAGGAAGTCAAATTATCCCTTTTTGCTGATGACATGATCTTATATCTGGAAGATCAAAAAAATTCCACCAGAAAACTGATAGAGCTTATAAACGGATTTGGCAAAGTAGCAGCCTACAAGATCAACACCCATAAATCAATAGCTTCCCTATATGCCAATAATAATAGGGAAGAAGAAGAAATTAGGAAATTGGTCCCATTCACAATATCCTCTAAAAGAATAAAATACTTGGGAATTAATCTAACAAGAGAAGTAAAAGACTTCTACAAGGAAAATTACTGAATACTGAAAACAGAAATTGCAGAAGACCTGAGAAGATGGAAAGATGTTCCACGCTCTTGGTTAGGCAGAATTAATAAAATAAAATGGCCATTCTGCCAAAAGCACTGTACAGATTCAATGCAATCCCATCAAGATTTCAATGTCATTATTTGCAGATATAGAAAAAACAATTCTGAAATTCATATGGAACAATAAGAAACCCAGAATAGCCAAAACATTACTAAGCAAGAAAGATGAAACAGGTGGTTTTGCAATACCAGATCTAAAATTTTACTGTAGGGCTATAGTATTAAAAAGAGCATGATATTGGTATCAAAATAGGAATGAAGACCAATGGTATAGAAGACTCTGAGACAAAGCCCCAAATCTTTAAACATCTGATCTTTAACAAAGGCAGTAAAAATATAACATGGAGAAGAGACAACCTATTCAACAAATGGTGCTGTACAAACTTGCAGAAAACTGAAATTAAATCCTTATCTCTCATTGTACACAAAAATCAATTATAAATGGATCAAGGAATTAGGAATTAAGCCAACTACCATATATCTGGTAGAAGAAAAATTAGGACCAGCACCCCAGCATATGGGAGTTGGTAACAACTTCCTAAATAAGGAGCCTAAAGTGAAAGAACTATAGTCAAATATCAATGAGTGTGATGCCATTAAACTAAAAAGTTTATGTACAGCCAAGAAAATAGTCAAAACAGTCAAGAGACAACCTATAGAATGGGAGAGAATCATGGCCTGTGATCCCTCTGACAGGGGACTAATATCCAAAATTTACATAGAACTCAAAAAACTCAGTAACAAAAACACAAACAATACAATCAATAAATGGGCCAGAAATCTAAACAGACACTTCTCAACACAGGACATTGAGTGAGCCAATGAATACGTGAGAAAGTATTGTAAATCACTAGCAATCAGAAAAATGCAAATCAAAACTACCTTAACATTTCTACTCACTCCAGTCAGACTGTCAAAGATGAAGAATACGAATAATAACAAATGCTGGAGGGGCGGTAGGGATACAGGAACACTAGCACACTGTTGGTGGGATTGGAGACTGGTCCAACCGCTCTGGAACGCATCGTGGATAATCCTCAAAAAATTGGGGTTGGATCCACCATACGATCCAGCTTATCCCTTTTGTGGATATTTTCCCAGAGGAGTTAGAATCAGCACATTACAGCGACACAGCAAAATCCACGTTCACAGCAGCTCAATTTACAATAGCGAAATTATGGAACCAACCCAGATACCCCTCATTGGATGAATGAGTACAAAAGCTCTGGTGTGTGTGTATATATATATATATATATATACACACACACAATGGAGTTCTTCTCAGCTATTAGAAACAATGATATTGCACCAATTGAAGGTAAATGGATGGCACTGGAAGAAATCAGGATGAACTAAGTTAGTCAAACCCAGAGAGTCAAGGGCCGAATGGTATCCATCATTTGTGGAGGATGGAGCTAAACCCAGGTTTGGGGGTAAAATAGACAAACTCATGTATTAGATCCATAGAACAAAATGCAAAATGTTAATATTTATGAGATGCAGTTGCAAGATACTTCAAAAGGTATTTGAACAAGCTATGCTGCATACCTGTATAAAAATGTAAATGTTTAATCCTATTGTCAAATATTTTGAAGAATAACAAGGGATGACCGGAAGGGAGGAGGAGGGGAAATGTTGGAACTGTGATAAAGCAAGGTACATTCCAAGCAGTTATAAATGTCACTGTATATACTATAGCTGTATATATAAAAAATGTTCTTCATAGGTATAAGAATTATGTCATTGTATTTGGGTATTTTTGGAATAACATAGGACCCAGAAGAAAGGCAAGGGATCAGGGGAGGAGAGGCGGTAGAGGGATGGGGGGTGATAATGAACAAACTGTAGTGCTGAATTGTGTGCATTTGAGAATGTGTGACAACTAATCCCAACATTATGTAAAACTATAATGCGCTAATAAAAAATTAAAAAAATAGGTAACAAAGAAGCATGTTTAATTTTTCCTTTTCATTTCCATATTCAAGCTAACTAGCAGTAATATTTTGAGTGTAATTAAACATTTGCTAAATTAGAAAAAAATCAATTGCCCATATATGTGATCTATTTCTAGATTCTTCATTCTGACTTATGGACTGAATATTCTATCTTTACACCAATATCACACTATTTTGAATATGGTAGCTTTATGTTAAACTTTAAAACCAGAGAGTGTAATTTCCTGAACTTTGCTCTTTTTCAAAGTAGTTTTGGCTATTTTAGGTCTACTCTATTTCCATATGAATTTTAAAATCAGCATCAATTTCTACAAGAATACCTACTAGGATATTTTTATTAGACTTGCATTAAATCTAGATATTGATTTGAAGGGAAATTATATTGACTCTTCCAACCATGAATAAAGTATATCTTTTTACTTATTTAGGCAATCCTTAATATCTCTCATAAGTATTTGTAGTTTTCAGTCTCTAAGTCTTAAGTCTGATACATAAGTTGTTCATTTAAAAACTGCTATTACAAACTATCATTTTTATTTCTAGTTGCTTGTTGCTAGTACATTGAAACAGAAATGATTTTCATCTATTAATGTTACCTTGTAGTTTTATGAAATGCTGTTATTAGTTCACCAAGCTTTGTAGCACATAGGGTTTGGTATACAGATGATCATGACTGCAAAAAACAAAAGGACAAGCAGGGAGGGGAGCATCAAGACTGTTGACATTATTGAGCAATTTCAGCTTATAGTCTATGAAACAGGGCAGTCTAGAATTTTGGAGAAAAGGTTTTTAGTAATAAGGAGTGTCATGTAAATATTTTGTTAGATTTGGATCGAATTAGTTCACTTTTCTGATGCTCATGTAAATGATATTGTTTTACATCTCAAATTCCATTTGTTCCTTGCTGACATGTGGGAAAGTGGTTTGACTTTGATATATAAACTTACTAACTTTGATTCTTGGGTATAATTCCTTATTACTCCAGGGTTTTTATTTTGATTATACTGATGATTCTTTTGGGTTTTCTATATAGATGACCATGTCACTTACTAGACATGATCACTACTTTCTTCCCAGTTTCATTTTATTTCCTTGTTTGTCTTACTGCATTAGCAGAGACATTACTTTGGTTTTAATTTGCTCTTTTCCCCCTAGTTTCTAGGTTGAAGCTGAGGTTGTTTCAGACTTTTTTCTTTTTTAACAGTGGTACTCAGTGATATGTATTTATACCTGAGAACTATTTTAACTGCTTCACATAATACATGTCATCACTTGATTTGTACAGAAAGAAAAGTAGCCTATAGTTAGAATATATGTGAATTTATGGTAAGTGGTAAATGATGTTACATTCACCAATGGTACAGGCAAGAGCCCCAGAAAGAGAAATATTGAAAGATTAAGGATATGGAAATCTAGAATCAGCTTGATGGATAAACCTACAGTACTAGCACTAACTGTCAGAGCATTTAACAGAGAAGCTGCACTACATGCCAAGCCAGACTGAACGATGCAGCCTGCTGATGTCTGCTAGCCTTGGTTACTGACTACTCCAATGGCACAGTGGGCACAGGGATGGAGTAGACATGATGGCAGAGATGGAGACTGTGAATGGGCCCAACAGCAAGGGCTCCCACTTACTAAGCCTGATTTAACTCTTACAGCTTCTGAGAGAACAGACAAAGACCGCGTCTGATGCTGCATTTATACTTTAAAAAGATCAATCAGCCCAAATTTGTGCCTTATCAACTCTGAATGAACATCAGAGCTCCCTGTGGAATCAGTCATCTGAGTCTTTCTTGAATTTGTAGAATTTTCCCACTGGTATTTCCTTCCTTTCCCTGAAGTTGGACCTGAGGACATTTTTTTTTTTTTTTTAAGGGAGGTGGTGGTGGAGAGAATCAATTTGTTATTTATTTTTCCATCTGGTCTTCATTTCTCCGACACTTATATGTTGCACTGGGGTTTGAACTTGGGTCCTTGTGCATACCAGGCAAGTACTTTAACCACTGAGCAAATGCTCCAGCCCACCTTCTAATAAATCTTTTCCAAGCAAACTTCCATTTTTGTCAGTTTGTTTCCTGAGAAACTCAACCTGCAACAGGCAGCTAAGTGGTATTTGCTGACGTAGGTAATAGTGGAGGAGGAACAGAACTTGTGTTTTTGATTCTTTAATGTGAGGTAGTTTGAAGGATTAATGTCATGATATTGTTAGATTTAAATATAAGTTTGGCATTCAGGGGATAGCTAACATAACATTTGGGAATTATTAGTAGGAAGACTGACACTGAAAGGATGAATGAATGTAAGGTTGCTAATAGAGTTGGTACAAAACAAGAAGAGGGCCAAGAAAGAGTCTCAGAGAAGAGCAACACTTATTTGAAAAGTTGAGGAACAGTAGTTCACCAATACAACTGCTACAGGAAGCTCACAGATGTCAGGGAAGAACCTTTAATATCTGGTATTAATTATGGAAGTCAACAACATTCATGTTGCAGAGAGAGTACATCAGAACATAGAAGAGTTCACTGAACACTTTTACCTAATAAAAAGATAATAGAATTCAGTCAGAAGTGTTCAGTGAATTGGTGGGAATCAAAGTCAAACTGAATCAGAACAAGGGTAGTAATGCCCCAAATATGGTGATGCAATGTTGGGAGAAATCAGTTTCTAGAAAGCTTGAAAAGTGAGTCCTTTTGGGCTGAAGCAGTGGCTCAGTGGTTACAGCACCTGCCTGGCATGCACAAGGGTGTGAGTTTGAACCCCAGCACCATGTACACAATGAAGTGTCAGAGCAATGAAAGCCACATGAAAAAACTAAATAAAGCTGATTCTTTTTCTCTCTCTGTCCCTCTCTTTAAAAACAACAATAACAACAAAACAATCCGTTCTTTAATACAGGCAGATGAAGGCAAATTCATAGACTTTTAAGTACATGTTAAGATTAAGTATTTCTGAGCTGGAGCAGCAGCTCAGTGTTTGGAGCACTTGCCTGGTATATGCACAGGGTCCCAGGTTCAAACCCCAGCACCACATAATATAGCTGAGTGTCAGAGAAACAAAAACCAGATGAATAAAATTGATTTGCTATTTTAAAAAAGACTAAGTATTCCTTATAGATAACTTACTTGTATAATTACTAAAAATTACAAAGTCTGTGGTATTTGGCATGTTACTGGGATTTACTGAAGACCCTAAATCAGTTTTCTATTAATTAGCAATACTGAAAAGATCCTATCATTTTGTATGTGCACACATATATATTTAGTGTTCTCCTAATTTTCAAGAATGATTTTAATTATTCCCTTACCAGTGTGGTCTTGAATAACCAATTTTTTAAAAACAAGATTTTATTTTTCATTATGGTTTTACCTATTATTTAAGGGGTTTGTTGTTACACTTCCATACATGCACATATCTGATATCTCCCCTTTACACTCCATGCTTTCTCTCCCTCTCCCAATATGCGAGGTTGCCCCCAGTTCAATTGCTTATCCATGTTTCATGCAACTTGTTAAAAATCTAATAAATGAAAACTATAGATAAAAAATTAAACAGTCTGTCTAAGCTTTTTACATTATCTGGACCCTTTCCCCTCATGTACTACTCCTCGCACCTTAACTTTATTTCAGCTGTACTGGCCACCTTACTATTCCTTAAACATGTAAGGACCACTACAGCACTTTGGAAATTTTACATTAGATATTCCCTCCGTGTAATCCTCACAGATGTCTATATAGACAATTTTGTGCCTCCATCTGAAATCCACTCAAATGTCACCTTTCCAGGGGCATATGGGTACCCAACTTAAACTGCAAAGTCCAACGTCTATTTGTCATTCTGAACTATTATGCTTTCCTATTTTATTTTTTTCTCCAAGACACTGATTACCTTTAAATATTGTTTCTTTTTAGATTCATCTTCCAATTAGAATGAAAGCACTATGAATTCAAGAATCTTTTTTTTTTTTTTAAGAGAGCCAGAGTGAGAGTGAGAGAGAGGAAATAGAACCAACTTTATTTTTTTCACTTGGTCTTTGTTTCTCTGACACTTAATTGTGCATGTGGTGCTAGGCTTCAAACTCAGGTTCTCATGCATGCGGGGCAAGTGCCATAACCACTGAGCCACTGCTCCATCCTTAAGAATCTTTATTTTTGTTTTCTCTTGTTTCAGGTCTTAGGAGAGTATCTTGCACTTAGCAGGTATGCAACAGATGCTTGCTAAATAAATGAGTAAATATGCATAGTTTTAATAAGAATAAGGGAAATAGTGGGGGTTATGGGCTACAGAATCTTTTGCTTTTGCTTAAATTGCCTAAAATGTTTCAGATGCAGTAATGAAGAATTTCATGAGATATGAGGAAAAAGGTGTGAGGAGAAAGAAGCAAACAAAAAACCAAGATAGTTCCCAGGGGTACTCAATGAACTATGTCTTAAAGATGGGGGCCAGAATGGGAGAGAAACGTGTGTACAATTAAAGAACTGGGCAGAATACACACACACACACACACACATACATACACATATATACGTATGCACTTGCCTAGTGTGCATAAGGTCCTGGCCCCAGCACCACCGCCACCACAATAAAATGTATGTATACATACGTACGTATGTGTGTATATGTATGTATGTGTGTGTGTGTGTATATATTTTATTGTGGTGGCGGTGGTGCTGGGGCCAGGACCTTATGCACGCCAGGCAAGTGCTCTACCTGCTAGCTATACCACCAGCTCTGAGAGTAAGAAAAAGAGGGTAACTACATAAAACAGGGCAGAGAAGGAAGAAGAGATGTGAGAATGGGAAAGTGCAGATAAAATACTATTAGTATTAAAAATATTGAACTTCAAGTGAAAAATTATGTTTAAGTAGAGATTGAAAAAAGGTCAGAAGTTTGAGAAAGAAACTAAAAATATAAGATTATGAAGTTTTCATGCAGTGAGTTAAAAAAGTCCATGCATATGTATTAAAAAATTTTTGTTAACATTTTACATACCTGATCTAGGTTTGAAAGACTGTTTGGATCTTGGCTGAGAGCTTGGTACTGGCCCCTGAGCCTGTCGCCAGCTGCAATTCTCCTGAATTTCTTTAGATCCACTACGTATAAGGCACTGCAAAAGTGAATACTTCTTGATAGTCTGTCACCTGCTGTAATTTTCCTGAATTTCTAGAGATCCACTATGTATAAGGCACTGCAAAAGTCAATATTCTTGATAGTCTATGCTGTTTATGCAGTCATTTTGTTATCTGACAAACCAAGGTTATATCTGCTGTAGTAGTTATGATCATTACACCTGAGCCCTATCACTTAGGTTAAACTCCTGGCTCAACTGTGTACTAGCAAGGTTAGCCTGGGCAAGCTACACAAATGATGAATGCTTCAGTTTCCACATCTACTAGCAAGGTTAGCCTGGGCAAGCTACACAAATGATGAATGCTTCAGTTTCCACATCTATAAAATAGAGGTAACAACAGTGTTATAAATGCTGTTGTAAAGATTTTATGAGTTAATATACGTAAAGGCATCTATCAGTGCCTGGTATGTAATAAGCACCAACTGGTTATCATCCTAATTTCTAAGAGAAGTGGATGCTGTTATTCAATACATCTTTCATTTATTTAAATTTTATTCCTATCTTCTTTTTTAAAAATTGTCTTACCTGATATGGTATTTCCTTCTCACAAGATGTGATGCCCAGTATCCTGTTTTCCAGAAACGGTATCCTTCCATGTCAGCGCGGCTATCACAGAATGGAGTGTACCCATAAGGAGCACCATCCAGATCAAAATCTCGGAGTTCTTTTAGGTCGTGTCTCACTATCTAAATAATTAAAACAGACTGTAAAATAACAAATACCCTTTGGAATGTCAAATCATTATCACCCTACTGTAGCTAGAGAGCTACATTTTCTTCATGTTGTTTTCACACAGTGTAAATTTACTGAATGCTTGTTGTATTCCTCTTGTCCTTAGATATTAAAAGAAACCTGAAATTTACATTCTCAGTCTATATAACAATGGTCTAGGCACCAGTAAGAATGCTTTGTAATATCATTTCTAAGTAAGTTTTTAAATATAAAATACATTTTGGGAAGGGGTTAAATATTACACAAGCACAGTCTTCAGTTTCTCAATATGTGGATTAGTAATTCAAATAATTTTATGTTAAATAACTTATCATACTTAGTTAAAAACATTAATCTAAGAAAAATCTTCTGATTATTCTGAACAGCTTTAAGGACAATGTTAGTATGTTTTCTTGTACTTCATGTTAGGGGAAGGTAGGAAAAAGAATCGCAGCAGATAATGTTTGGAAATGTTTATTTCATTCTCTCTCCTTATTTTTTGTTTTTATTACAATGGTTCCTATTTATCACCTTGTAAAATGGTACAATAACAGAGTATGGTTAACTGCAATACAGAACCTGCAAATATACTTTTTGTTCTAAGTATATAAATTCTTATTTATACATTAATTTATATTTACATATTATGGTTATTAGAAATTTTGGGCTGGAGCAGTGGCTCAGCAGTTGGAGCGCTTGCCTGGCAAGTGAGAAGACCTAGGTTCAAACCCCAGCACCACATACACAACAAAGTGTTGGGAGAAACAAAACCTAGATGGAAAAAAAATTGATTCTTTATCTCTCCCTCTCTCTTAAAAAAATTCTGTATGTTTTTCGTATATATTTTTTTCATTTAATGATTACAAAGGCAGTGCAAGGACAAAAGGGGAAACCCATAATTTTTAGACCTTAATTTTGGAGGAAGGCATATTAAAGGCATTATTTTCATTAAGTACTAGAGTGATGAGGATTTGGTTATTAGCTTAATGTCAAAGAATGTTGTTGATGATGGAAAAATAACAGAATAGTTGTAACTTAACTTTTCCAGAAAGAAGAAATAGTGAATTTTAAAAAATTCAACTTGTATGTGCAGGAATTAGTTGTCAATCATAACTACTCTCAGTATGATTAATGTATTTATTTATTTTTAATTATCAAACTTAAAAAATTACCACTTCAGATAGAAAACTGTCTTGTCCTAAATAATAAATTTTACTTCTTTCGTAACTTTCAATTTTAACCTGGAATTTTAGCCATTTGTTTTTCAATTAGAGGTACTTTGTTGATACACTACACTCATAACAATGCTTATGTAGCATGGCAACAAAGACAAATAAACATGAGCAACATTATTTAACCCCCTATTTATATAGAAGGCTAAAAAAGTTTGATTACTACTAAAAAAAATAATAAATCTTATTACCTGGTCAGCATCAACAAAAATGATTTTGTCTACTGCTAATGGAAAAAGGACATCAAGGAAAAGAATTTTGTAACCCCAAATAATCCGTTGTTTTTCAGTTTGTTGGTGAAGCCAACGAGGCCACTTATACTGGACTAGCTCATATTGGAATCCATACTCCACAGCCATATGAGGAATTATCTCCTAAAAACATACACACAAAATCATGCACACTGAGGAAGAGAAAGCAGTTTGGTCTTATACAAAACAAAAACACTTTAGAAGTCAGAGTTCACTATAGATTGTTATAAACTCATTAGAAAATATCTAAATATTACTTCGATGAATTATGTTTTTGCTGTAATTTGGAAGTGTCTCCCAAAGGCCCATGTACTAAAGGCTTGGTAGCCATTCTGTGGCACTATTAGAAGTGGTGGAATCATTAAGAGGCAGGACCTAGGGAAAGGAAGTCAGGTCACTGGGGTATGCTCCTGAAGGGGCTTATTGGGACCCTGGTCACTGTTCTTTGCTTCCCAACTGACATGAGACCAACAGGCCTCATCAACCTGCCACAATGTACAGTGCAAGCACAGGCTCAAAGTAACAGGGATAAACAACCACGGACTGAACCCTCCACTACGTGAGCTCGCAAGTTTATTACTAAGTTGAATGTTTACATACTTGTATTACTCACATCTGACTCAAGAGGACCTCAGGAAAAAAGCTTCTGATTATAGAATATCTATGTATCAGAGACAGTTTATGAATGCGCTAACTTACTGGCAGGTCAGATAGATGCAAAAAAGCCAAAATGATTTATAAATTGATAAATCAGATGCTCCACAGTAGTTTAATGTTTGAGATTTGTGACTAATTCAAGGTACAATGTAGTTATCATAGTCTAAGTATTTGGTACCGGATTCAGTTTTTTCTTTTAACATATTAACAGTACAGTTCTGTGTCAAACAGGGACATGTTCTGAGAAATGTGTCATTAGATAATTTTGTCACTGCAAACATATGGTTCCTTACCTAAACCTAGAGATGGAATAGTCCATTGCTCCTAGCCTACAAACCTGTAGTCTGTTGCTGTACTGGAGGCAATTAAAACACGATATTGAGCATTTTTAAAAATCTAAACAGAAAATGTAAAGTGTAGCATAAAAGATAGACAATAACTTGCATAGCTGCTCTAGAACAACTATGAGTCAGTGAGTGGTGAGGGAGCGTGAAGGCCAGGAACGTTACTATAGACTTTACAAGCACTATACTTGGGCTTCATGAAATTTATAAAAATTTTTATCTTTCCTCAATAAATTAGCCTTTTCTTACTGAAAGATTTTTACTTTATAAACTTTAAAACCTCTGATTCTTTTTCCTGGTTTTGAAACTGCTTTGTTAAAAATGAAGGCAAAAACACACACAATAGCTTGGGTCTATATAGGGTCATGATCAGTACTGGGTCTTTTACCTAGTTCTGTGTCACTAGGTCCTCCAGGGCAATAACATGCAATGAAGTGATCACCTCCTGTGAGAACAAAGTCTTTTTTTGGAATACCTTTCTGAAGGACCTGCCTGAGGCTATTTTACAGTTAACTTTGCTTTTTTCTTTTGAATAAGTAGGTAAACACTTTAAAAATAATGATAAAATATAGTAAATATCTAAGCTAGTAACATACTTGCTTATCATCATCATGCAGCATTAGGTACTATACATGACTATATGTACTACATGACTAGCAGCACAGTTGGTTTAACATCAGCACCACCACATCACAAACACGTGTGAGTGATGTGCTATGCTATAACATTACCATGGTTTTTTTTTTTTTTTTTAGAAGGACAGTGAGAGAGAGAGATACAGAGACAGAGAGAATCAATTTTTATTGATTTTTTTCACAAGGCTTTCATTGCTCCAACACTTAGTTGTGTATGTGGGTGCTGGGGTTTGAACCCATGCACTTGCGCATGCCAGGCAAGTGCTATAACCGCCGAGCCACCGCTCCAGCCCCATTACCATGGTTTTGACATAACCAAGCTACTGGAATTTTTCTTGTGATTTTATGGCACCATGATCATATGTTTTGTCTGTTGTTTAATGGAAACATTATGAGACATATAACTGTATGTTATACCCTGTTTAACCCAGCAGTAGTTAATAAAGTACACTATCGGCTCAGTTTCATTCAAGAGACCAAAAATTGAGAGGGAAGATGGTAAAGCAATAGAGAAAATTGAGTAAGCAAATACAAGATTTGCTTTTACTCCTCTAATTTTTATCCATAATGAGTTCCTGGTTATATGACCATTTTTCCCTCTGTTTTTGCACTAACAATATTGACTTAAAATAATGTGAGGAGGGGCTGGAGTAGTGGCTCAGCAGTTATGGTACTTGCCTGGCATGCAGGAGGACTTGGGTTTGAATCCCAGCACCATGTACACAACAAAATGTCAGAGCAATGAAAGCCATAGGAAAGCTAATAATAAAAGATTCTTTCTCTCTCATTGTCCCTTTCTCTCAAAAAAAAAATGTGAGGACAATTAATTTTTTCTTACTTTGTAAAGATTGATTTTATCTGTGAATTGAAATGTTGAAATTATGGCTAGAATAGCTAGTTACTGGGAATCATTGTTTTGGTTTCAAAACAAAGCATTAGGAGAAATTAGAAAAACTTTTTTATTCAGCAAATATGTATAAAAATATTAAACACAAACTATGTCCCAGGCACTGTTGCAGTCCCTAAGGATATAGTAGTAGTGATAACAACAATAATAAAATACAAATCATGGCCCTTGAGAGGCGTACGTTTTAGAGGGGGCACCAAGAAAATAAATGAATCTACTAAATTATCTATAGAAGACAGTGTTATGGAGAAAAAAAAGTGAGGGTAGGAGGTGAATGGAGATTGGATAAAAGGGAATTAGAATTTGCATAATGCAGTCCAGAAAGGATTATAGCAAAAAATGTATACTTTTTAAAAGATGTGAAGGAAGAGAGGATGGGTAGCTTTTAAGACTGGAGGGAATGGATCTACAGTGCTGGCAACTTCTGCATCTGGCAACTGGTGACACAGGTGTTTCAATTCTGAGAATTCAGGAAGGCTGCACACCTGTGTATACATTTCTGTGTATATCTCACCAAGAAGCTTTCAAAAGAAAAATTTAACAGAAACAATTTACAAAATAAAAGTACTTATTTCAAATAAGATAACACTTTTGGCCATGGAGTGGCATACGATTTCTCAAATTCAGAATCAGCAGTATTTTTCTAATGAGTAATAAAATTCCCTGCTTCGAGAATCTTTAGACTGTATTATCTCAGTTTACGTGGTTACTCAACACCCTGCAGTGTTTGGCTAGGAGAATAATAATATTAAATATTGAGTGACAAAATAGTGTAACTTTTTGTCTATATTTATTTTTCATTTTTTTGAGGGGGGGGGTCTATTGCCAGATGAGCACAGGAGGATGCCTAGTTTGGGGTGGTAGACAGAAAGATGGCTCCATAATAAGCACCTGACCTTTGAGGTCACAATGCTTGGATAGAAATCTCAACTGTATTTCTAGTAAATCATCTCAGGCCTGTGCTACAAAGGATGAATTCAAGTACACATGGGCACACCTCCCCTCCCCTGGAGTGGCCCTTTGTTCTAGCTCCTAGAAGGTGACCTCCACCTGTGGAATGAGCTGCCTCATAAGAACGTCTTTCTCCAGGGACCTTAGGGCATACTAGAGAGTCTGTGCTAACAGTGTGATTTAAGGTGAGGACTTTGGGCCACAAGTCACCAACTCATTATCACAGGAGCTAGATAGAGCTTAGGTCAGCCAGGCAGGCTGTCAGCTGGGTCTACATGTTTGAACCCCAATAAAAACACCAGACATCAGAGTCTAAGTGAGCACCTTGGTTGGCAATATTCCATGAGAACTGTCACACCACTGCTAGGAAATGCAAGTGCTGTATGCACAACTACACTGGGAGAAGACAACAGGGAGACTCCACATCTCTTCCTTCCATGGATCCTACCCTCTGCAACTCTTCCTGTAGTGATTTTTTTGGGTACACTTTGGGCTAATAAGCTGAGAGTCCCAGTGAATTACGGAACCCAAGTGTAGTCTGAGGTACCTCCCAAATGCACTGGCTAGTCTTGGTTTTCTTACATATGGGGTTGTTATGAAGAATAACTGAATAATGCAGGTAAAGTACATAGCAACCTGCGACTAAGGAGAAACAGAGAGCACTCTGCGGGACAAATATGGGGCTGAGTAAAGGGTAACAGTTGTTGATGGCCAAAGACTAGTGTCCATAACCTCCGTAACAAACTGTATAAAGACAAAACAGTTTTGTTGTTCTCAGCACCACAGAACTAATTTCTAGAGTTCAGTTTTCATTTTTTATACTACCATTGTTCTTTTCTTTATAAAAATATGACAATCCAATTTTCCTCATCAAAAATCTTCATATTTTCTATTGCAATTTTTATTTAATATTATCATGAAAACCCAGTAATTATTCTGATTTTGACTTTGCTTAAACAAACTCTTGCTCTCATTTTTCTTTAACTACCTCTTCAAATAAAAATTACATGAAAATTTTCTTAAACTAGATAAAAATACTCAATATCAACATTTAAATATCCATTAAAATAGAGTACATATTCTAAAGGCTCAAACTGAAAAAGAAAATGTTATGTGATCTTATTTTTAATCACTCTATAAAGAGAGCAATGTACTTACTTTAAACGTTGGTGAGAGATAATTTTTTAGGAACCAGAACTTCACTGGTGTTTTGGTGTTACGTAAAACAGAAAGCATCATAATTCTGTATAAAAGAATATTAAACCCAATATAAGTTAACATTAATAGCAATCATCCTACTTTTGAAAAGCTTTTTAAATATTTAAATGTATAAATTCAAAGTCTTCCATTATGAACTCTGAAGATCCAAACTGAAATATCTTCAAATATTATGGGTGATCAAATATGTGCTGTGTGAGGGTGAAAGCCTCTATGTTTGATAGAGACAAAACTGGTTGTTTCTTTTTCTAGTTGACAAAGACGTGAGTCTGAAATGGTCTTGTTAAACTGAGCTAGAATGTAAGCATGGCGACAGCTGTGATTAAAATCCGGGGCTGGAGAGCAGGACCAGCAGTAGAGTGATTGCCTGGGATGCTTGAGGACCCAGGTTTGATCCTAGCACCACATACACAACCAAGTGGTGCAAAAAAACAGATGAAAAAAATAAAAATTAACTTTCTCCCATTCTTTCTGTTTTTTTTTTTTTTTTAGAAACAACTTTATTTAGTTTTTCACATGGCCTTAGTTGCTCCAACACTTATTTGTGTACGTGGTGCTGGAGTTTGAACCCAGGTCCTCGTGCCTGCCAGGCAAGCGCTGAAACTGCTGAGCCACTGCTCCAGCCCCTCTCCCACTCTCTCTTAAAAAAAAAAAAAAATCAGGTCTGCAAAACCTAAATGACACATCCACAATGATATATTCACTGCACAGGCCACTCCTGCTGTCCTAGACCTCTTAAAGAAGATACAAATGTACTTAAATACATTTTGAAATATCAACTTTTTTTTTTTGGTAACAGGATTGAACCCAGTGTCACTTAACCACTAAGCCAAATCCCTAGCCCTTTTTATTTTTTTGAGACAGGGTCTTGCTGAGTTGCTTAGGGTCTTGCTGAGTTGCTGAGGCTGACTTTTGATCTTCTTTCATGTTTCTTCAGCCACTGTGATTACAGGCATGTGCCACCATACCCAGCAATTCATTTTCAAGCTATTGTGATCCCACTACATAAACAGTTAAAAAGTATTGTCTTGTACTTCAAACTTCCTTTTCCCACCTCCCTCCTTTTATAAAACAGAAAAATTCACTGTATATATTTTTTCCATATTATATCTTGTTACAAATTATGTATTTTCTAGCTTTAAAGAAAGTGATTATTCCAAATCAAATGAAACTTACAAAATTGTACTGTATTTAAATAATCTTCTTAGCTCATAACTGCAACTTAAAAAACGGTGCAGAACAATAAATTTGTTACTATTTGGGTAAAAACAAGTTAAAAATGGAAAAAATACATGTATTTGCTTATCTGTAAATAGATCTTTGGCAGGATATAAAAATAATACTATTGATTTTCTGCAGGAAAAGGAAGTATCAAGAAAACAGAGGTGGGAAAAACTTTTCTGTACCTATACATTCTTTTGATCTTATTGAACTGACCCATGTATTACTTTTTCAAAATATTAGATAAAAATTATACATACCTCAGAAAGCGTTCATACAAATGGCCAGAAGCAACTGAAAAAATGTTTAGAACATCTTTTTCCTTTTTGCTATCTTTATGCAATCTTCTTGTGAAACTTGGAATAAAAGACCAATAATAAGTGTCTTAATATACATTTGCAGACTTTATATACCTAAATACACTTAAAAATAAAAATATGAAGACTTTTAATTATTAACTTTAAGAACTTATCCTGACAATTTTGAGTTATTAAGAAATATTTGACAATATCACTTGAAATTTCATGAACTTTTATTTATAACATGGAATGCACTGTACTGTCTCCGGGTTAAAAAGGTAAATTTTTCTTTTTTTATTGGTGTATTATAGCTATACATAATGATGGGATTTGTTGTCACATATTCATAGATGCACACAAAACAGCAATATAATTTGGTCAATATCCTCCCCAGTACTGCCCCCCTCCCACCTCTCTCCTCCCATCCCGTGGTCCCTTGCCTCACTTTCTGGATCATATATTTTTCCTAATATACACAAGTATAGTGACATAATTCTTATACCTATGAATAATTTTATATACATGACAATAGCATATATGATGACATACTTATA
>PVKS010032164.1:0-22777 GCA_004027875.1 Aplodontia rufa | reverse complement strand
TTTTTTTATTCACTGTCCTTCACATATTCCTTAAATAATAGCAGCAATAATAACAATAGATGGTCTAAATGGAATCCTAGTTCCTACATTATTTTTGTCTTTGGTTTTAGACAGTTCTTGATTTAATAACTGATATTAATAACTGTTAAGATTCTCCATACACTTTTTTTGTGTTTTTGTGGGATTCCAACATTCCAAAGTAAAGGGGGAACATTTTTAAAAATTATTTTCATGTTCAAATATTAAAGTAAACTTTGTAGATCACAGAACTTTTGCATAAAATAATAAGGCAGGAATATAAATTTTAGATATGAACTTCTCATGTCCTTATTGAATTCCATTTTTCTTTATTTTAAGATGTTTTTCTGGGTGGTGATACCCGGGAACCTTTTAAATTCCTATTTTCACTTTACTCAATCACTATTCCATTCCACCCCTAAGCCTTGTACCTAGAGATGATAAACTGTTATTATAAATTAAAGGAATAAGATTTAGCACATGAAATTTTATGGATTTTTATGTACTTGAGATAAGATTATTGCTCAAGGCCCTATACCAAATTGTATGAATCAGTCATCCCAAATCACGGGAAGTAAAATTTGGTACTAGTCTTGTATAAAGTATGTTAGGGAAAGGGTGCAGTAGTAAACCTTTTTCCTATATATGTATAGTAGTAGTTTATATGATTATCAGGGTAAGACCAGATTATTTCAGGAAATTTTCAAGATATTGAATAACAACTATGTACAGAATTTAGAAGTAATTAGCAGATTCCATCACTGTTGGAAACTGAATTTTTATACTTTCTATGACAATTTGATAAAGTATTTGGATTTTTGTAAGACTTCTGAACACAAATGCTGCAGATAAAATGCTGAAATTTTAACATTCTGATTCATCACATTGTCCCTCCATCATCAGTATTCTCATAGGCTGAGAGCAGAGATTCATTTGCAATTTTAACACTCAGATACTGTGACACTTTCCTTGGAAGAACTGTCAAGTAAGTTTTAGTTTTACTAAAATATGGTTATTAACATTCTGAGAACCTCTGAAAATCTGTGTCATGTTATTTGTCAGAAATAAGCCTATTCTAAATTATATTTTTTAATGTCTAGCTAAGAAATAAAAAATGATATAATGTTGGTGTTTGCAGTTAAAAAAAAACCCCTATGTTGCTATTTCCACACTCTAAAAGCTTGGATCATAATCCATGATTAAATAATTTTTGGATTATGTTAGTATTATAGTTTGGGTCTTCAATATCCCTCAAAAGCCTATATCCTAAATTCCTGGTCAGCAACCTGTGGTTCTTCTGGGAGGTAGTGGAACCTTTAGGAGGTGGGGCCTAGCAGAAGGAAGTTAGAACATTGGGTGCATGCCCTTCTTGGGGACATTGGAACACCAGCCCATCAGTCTCTTCCTTTGCCTCTTAGCCCCAGTGAGGGGAGTGGCTTTGCTTCAATATGCCCTCCCTGCCATGATGTTCTGCTTTACCACAGGCCTCAGAACAAGGGAGCCAACCATTGTCTGAAACCTCTGAAGCTGTGAATCAAAATGAGTCTTTCCTCCTGTTGATTGTCTTGGATATTTTTGTGATAGCAACAGAAAGCTAACAGTGAGTTTCTACCAGCAACCTGGAAAAATGTCTCCTATTTAAAAGAGTATGTAACTCGTGTACCACGATTTCTGTCAGCTTACTACTTTTCTCTTTAACATAGTTTTATCTTCATTTATTGCAGGATTTAGACAATGTGCGTTCATAAATTTTCTTTCAATAAATACCTCAAAGTACAAATAGAAAGAAAATTTTAATTATCTAAAATCAGAACATTTCTTTGGAAATTTGATGCTTGAAAAGTTATACATTAAATTAGTTATGTAATGAAGCACATTGTTTTACATTTCAGTTCAAAGGTCAAAGTATAAGAGACTACCAATATTCATAAATAAATTGAGAACATACATATTTTGTACATCTAAATCTGAATAAAGACACATAAGCAGCAATTCATGGAAGAGAATATGAAATACTCCAGTGCTAAGAAATCAGGGGAAGATTTTCTCCTTGAATTTACCTGTTAAAATTGCTTTTCTTCCTTTATAATAAGCCTCAGAATATCCGGCTCTCATTTAGTGACTCCTGTCTCACTCACATTTTCACCTAATAATTAAATAGTAGTGAGTACACTAAAGATGAAAACAAATCTTTTAAAACAAATTCAAATGATTAATTCATAATCTCATTTAAAAAATATGTTCATGATTACCTGTAAGGTGTTTATTGAATGGAAGAATGACTACTGAAACTTTAGATAATAAATATTTTTTAAAGTGAGAGTGAAACAGAAAATTAATTTTTTTTTCATTTGTTTTCTCTCCACTAGTTATGTATTTGGTGCTGGGGGTGAAGCCTGGGTTCTCATGCATGCTAAGCAAACAGTCTACTGATGAACTGCCTCTCCAGTTACATACTAAATTTTTAAAGCCACAAACTTTGTTTGAAATAATTCTATATTATCTTAATATTAAGGAACTGACTTAGACTACTTGAAAAGTTTATTAGGAAATAAGCACTGCTAATTCAAAGAGTTAAAAATGATCAAGAAATTTCAATGATATAATAATCCACAACTTTCAGTTTTTGCTCATTTTAGTTTTATCATTCCTAATTCTCATATTCAAAATTTTTGAAGATATGACATCCAGTTAATTGGAGGGTATTTTCTTTATATCTTTAAATGTAGTTTTGGCAAGCCATTTTCCTGTTCCATAATACCTTGGCTCCTGGCAATGTTACATGTCTAACTTTGTCACTCTAATTGAATGCAGAAGCAAAGGCCAGAGGGTGTGTTTTAGCAGTTCAACTGTCAGCTTTCATTGGAGAAAATACACTGGGGATCTGGAATTTTCATGTAAGTATCATTTGCTTATATTGAGCATCACCCAGGTCCAGAGAACTCTGGCCAAGAACTCTAGTTAAAGGAACAAGCTTGCTCAAAGAAGGTCCTGCCATTTGAAATAGAATGGAAAAAAATAAGGAAAGAACTTATGAAAGGTAAACTGATGCTAAGGATTTCTATGGTAGTCAGGAAGACAGAATGGCCCACATAGTCTAGGATGGGTAGTGGGAGGCAGTGGCTGCCCAGTCTTTATTTAAAAAACAAAACAAAACAAAAAAACTTTTAAGAAAGTGACATAAAGCTGCTATAATATAGATTATTATTGGAAAGAATAAAATCTGAATGTAAGGTAAAGTCCTTGATATCTCTTATCTGTTCTTATATTATGTAAAGAAAAAGTGGAGCTGGCATATTTATTGCTTTCTACTTAAAATTCAGCATGGGATTAAGAATTTTTAGTAATATTACATACCACATTATGCCAACATATGTGTTATGAAATAAATTTTCACCATATAACTATGTTGAAAATTGAGAGTACAGTGTGTGCTTAATTATAGAACTCTTTACAAAATAAAAATACTTTAGAAATGTTCCTTTGAATTTTAAAATAATTAGCAAACTAATAGATGGAATGAAAACGTGTATTTTTAATTTTTAAAATTTTATTGCCAGCACTTCAATTTAGTGATCTATGAACTACCTTGTGGTATCAGCTAGATCATATCAATCACTAAGAAGCCTCCACAATGTTTCTCAATTTGAAAAAATATTTTTAAGTTAAAATTTCAGTCACTGATGATAATTTCATAAGATATCCTGATTTATCATGGTGTTTAACTGTATTTGTTTAAGGTTCAGAAGAAAAATTTATGTGAAAAGAGAGGAATGAGGTTGACTATGAAGACAGAGTATCATCACATAGTTTTTCAGCATCAGTAATTTAATATTACTATCAATATTAAATTAATAATTTACAAATAATTTAATAATTCTAAGTGAAAGTCAAGAGAAGCTATGTTTTTTTTTTAAGTCTGCAGAATCTTGGAAGTAGTCAAGGTATCAATGAACACATACTAAATGCCAACATGCTTTTCAATAAATACTCAAATAAATATTTCAATATGCTAAATATTTGACATAATTCTTCCCCTCCATAATAAAAATAACCCAGTCTTTGTGTCTTATTGTCATGATTTCGTGAGGTTAGTTTAGTCCTCTGATCTTTCTACAATTGGTAGGAAGTCCTACACATAAAGTAATAATTTCATTTAAAGATTAATGATTTACACATTTTATACACATTTTATATTATTCTGTTAAAATCTTGTAAGGTTGTTCAAAAATAAAAAAAATAAAAATAAAAAAAATAAAGATTAATGAAACAATTCTACTCCAAATATAAAAAGCATATTAGTTCATTGTTTAATAGGAATTTCCATTTTGTTAAATGCCATCATGACTTAAAACATTAAATTATAGTTTTTTTATAGGTAAAATGAACTCAGAGTTTAAATCCAAATGGAAACATTTCAAACAGACAATATTTCTTCTAACTCATTTTATTGGAAAATAATTATCTATATTTAAGTAAAATTTAAATTAAGTGAAAAGTTTTGTTCTGTAAATGTCTTCCTATAATTTCCACCTCTAATTTTAGGTCTGCTTGAAGGCTCATTATCACATAGAGAGTTAGGCTATCAAAGAACAATGTTCTTTGTAATCATCACTTGGCATAAAGGAATACAGAATTCAAACCCTTCTAACAATCTACATTTTTGGATTAAAGATTAAATTCTAGGAGCATGCATACCTAAGATACACATTTTATGTATTGGCTTTTGCACAATTCCATTTCAGTTCCAAACATTTTTCTGAAACCAAACTAGAATAAAAGGTAAGGAAGGAAGCTCCAAAAGAATAATGTTTGGAAGAATAAAGCATTATCAATAGAGTTATTATCTTTGTTGCTTTGTTTTTCTGAAGGATTCTTTTGCATTAAAAATTATCTTCATTTTTCCTAATCTTATTTTTTTTTATTTAAACTGCTGAAATGGAAGAAAAGTAACCTTGATAAATGCCTGGGGATCAATATTAAATCTCAGAGAATAACCTTGCTGTGTGGAAATCAAATGATCTGTAAGAGCAGTGTTACATGGAAATGAGAAATCCTGTGACTTTATGTCTCCCACTAAAAAGTGCACTATAGAGACGTGGCTGTGCAATTTCACTGAGTATATGGAGAGGTTCCTTTCCTATAATATTGTTCAAATCAATCACATTGGCTATGTAATTGATCTCCAAACTATAATTAAATAAAGTGAAATAAATTTTTCAAATTTATCATGTGAAATTGGATGGTAAAAGTGATAACTTCATGCTGTAAAGAAACATGAAGCAAATGATGATTTAGGACTAAGGTTGATTATAAATAAATGGATGCCAAACACTTATCTCATGTTCTAGACCAGCACTATCCAATAAGAAAAACAAAAACCAAAAAAAATCAGTCACACATGCAAGCCACATAGGTAATTTTAATTTTACTAATATTCACATTTTAAAAAGAATAGGAAAAAAAGTGAAGTTAATTTTAACACTGTATGTTATTTAGCCTAATATATTAGAAATATTATCATTTTAATAAAATCAGCATAAAATTAATATATTTATATGCTTTTTTTAGATCTTCAAAAAGTGGTATATATTTTATACATACAATGCAAGTCAATTCAAGAGTTGTATTAGCAGTATGTAGTTAGTGATGGTAAAGGGCTCAAAGATATTATTTTACATTAGTGAAATTTAGACAATATCTCACTAATCTCCAGTAGAATTAAGAAATGACTATATTAACGCATACTCATTATGATCTCAACTTCTTACTGAGTCAGTTTTTTTTTGTACTATTGGTCTTTTTTCTACTGAAATAAACATAATCTTTCTTACATAATATAAAATTACTTTATAGAACTTTCTTAATCAAATAGAATGGTTGCCAGAGTTATGTGAACCACTTTTCTTACCACCAATTTCCACAAAAATACATATGTAATAAATATATTGAATTTAGACTGCATTGCCATTTTGAAGTTGTCATCTATTGTGGTCTTAGATTATCACTAATTTTCTTTAGCAAGATATTTTTGAATTAATAAAAGAATTGTTATTTATATATGTTACAAACACGCTATGTATCATTTTAGAGAGTAAATTTTTGGTTAAGAAATATACCTGCTTATTTAAAATTTCAATTTATAGAAAGGTCTCTAAGAAGTTTCTGATGGAAAGTACTGAAGAATCTAGTAGTGGAATTCAAATCCATACTTCTTTGTAAAATTCTAAATTTGGTAGGTACATTTATTATCTACTTCTATGTCACATCTTGAAGTTAAGGGAGAGAAGCCCATTTTACACTCACCTGACCTCTGGGAATCTGAATAATAATTACAATTTTTAAATACAGAAGCTCATGTTTTGCAGAAGATATATTATATTGACCTATTTTAAAACTGAATAGTGTCAAGGATAATTCAAATCAGTGAAGCCAAAGACAGAAGCTCTGGATATCAGCAAGGAGAGAAATCATTATGCCTAAATGTAGAAAAGCATAAAATAATTTTAGAAGGGAGATGATAAATGACTTGCAAATGGGGACTTCTTTTGCTAATTATAAGTAACTAAATCACTTGGAGTTTAATGTCCTCTGTTATTCATTTAAAAAAAAAATAGCATTGCTGTTTTGAGTTGCAGGCAAGAAAGTAAGAAGAAAAAAGTCCAGTGCAATTTTAATTTAAAGAAATCATTGTGGTAGGCAGTCTGCAGGACTGGTCAGACTATAGCAATTATCACTTTTTTATTACAATTACACCACTTACCCAACTTTTTGCTTCTATCTTTACTCTCCTGGTAAAATCATTACGCGTTTAAAGGGAGAGAAAACAAAACAGGTAAAGCTGCAGCAAAAGGTACAAGGATACAGTCCCTTCCTGGAAAGAGGATTTTGTGGCGAACCATTTCTCCCATAATGCATCCCACAGACCATATATCCACTAGAACAGGAGAGAGAGGGAAGTGAAGAAAAGGAAGGAAAGTAAAGTTAACTAAGATAACTGACCTCTGAAGGAAGAGGAAAAAGAACAGCTTGATTAGAAGGTACAATTTTCACCTCTGACAAAAGGTGGTCAAAAGGTGAATTAAAACCATCACTGTGCTATCGTATAAGCAATGTAGTATGAGAATTCAAATTAGTGTTTCAAAAAATTGTTTTTTTGGATGCCTACGATTGCCACAAAGCTAAACGAAAAGTATATCCATGGCAGGTGATGGCTAAAATCCAGCAAGGGCTTTTTGACTTTATTTTAGATGAAGGAAGAATATAATCAGCTTATAAGACAGGTAACTGTTTTCTCCATTTCCTATTCTATTCAGTTATGTGGTTTTGGTCCAAAATAAGGGTACATTCAAATACAATAAACTAAGAAACAGTTGGAACCATACTTTAGAGGTGGTAGAATTGGAATCCTTGGTAGTTGAAACTAAGTTTTTCCTTTAGAAATTATCATTCTAAATAAATATCAGTTTTAATTTCTATTTGAAATATTTAAGGAAAATGATATCTGATAAATTAGCACATGTCTAAAGGAGTCATCTAGAAGTTAAGTGAAGACAAAAGGTATTAATGGTGTTAAAATTTGCTAATTGCATATATTTATTTCCCAATTGTCATACTTATAAACCAAACATACCTCACCTTCTCGTACCAACCTTAAACCTCTTCCAACTCAACTTTTATTCGGGACAAAATGAAATTTGGGGCAAAAACATTGAGTTGAATGCTTTGTGGGGAAGGAAGGCAGGGTGAGGTACACAGGACAGCTGGACATGCCTGATGCAGGAGCAAGCAGGTTTTTCTGCATGATAACCTTCCTCTGCTCAGAGGGAGGACAGCACAAAGGTGCAAGGCATACCTTCTCCATGCACCTAAGGAAGCCAAAAAAACAAAGGCAGCAATAGGCAGCCCCTTCTAGTGAGCAAAGGAAAAAGGATTTGAGCATCTACTGCCTATGCGGCAGAGATCTAAAAAGCTAGAACGGGCACAGTTCAGACCCCATACCCTCTGTACATCCTTAATTCTTTTTATTTTATTGACACATATTAATTGTGCATACTTATGGGCACAGTCTGATATTTGATATTTGTGTATAATATGTATTGATAAAATCAGGGTAATTAGCATATCCATCACTTTCTTTGTGCTGGGAACACCCAAAACCCTTTCTTCTAGCCGTCTTGAAATATATGAATTGCTTTCAATTGTAGCTCTTGGTTCTTGATTTTCCTGTAATTGCTTCCCCTTCAATTTTAAGAAAATGACTTGTGAAGAGCATGTATGGATAGAGTTCCTCAGGGGAAGGCTCGTTCACCTCTTCGGGATCAAAAGGTACAAGAACTCTGACGCTGGCCACCATGGTGAGCCTGACTTTTTAAGAACTAACTTTTCCCCTTCCTCTGTAAAAAAAAAAAGCATAAAAGCATTGACTGTCTTCTAACCTGAAGGTACACAAAGTTTTTTTTAACTTCAGTGGCCAGGGAATTTTCATAGAACTGCCCTGTACCACCTGTACATAAAAACACAGTGATAATTATTTATATAAAATTTACAAACATAGACTGCTAGGAACTAAATAAAATATAAAAACAGTCCTAAAAGGCACATTGTGTATGTAATATAATCTTTATTTTAAACTATTTTAATTTTTAAGTATATTGAATATGTTTTAATAGGCTATTACTTATAAAAGATATTCTGATCAAAATAATATCTCACAAGGCTTTATAATAGGTATTTTATAAATCCTCAATTTTAGTCCATCAAAATACAATTGGAATATTCTTTAGCTTTTCTATACCCTTCTTTTAAAGTGTTCATATATACTAGATTTTCTTTATAAAAATAGTAATGTACCTTTTTTTCTTTATAAAAATAGTAATGTACATGTGAATGTGTGTGTGGTATCGGATTGAACCCAGGGGCACTCTACCACAGAGCTACACCCCTAGTCCTGTTTATTTGTTTTGTTTTTTTTTTTTTTTGAGACAAAATTCTGTCTAAATTACTGAGGCTGGCCTCAAATTTGCAGACCTTCTGACTCAGCCTCCTGAGAAGCTGTGATTATAGGTATATGCTGCTGTGCCTGGCTAGTAATGTAAAATTTAATGTTTTCCTTTTTATGGTCTCTGGAACTTATAAAAATTACCTTAAAATTAATCACAGAGCATTTTAAAGTGTTGTTTAAGAAATTCTTATCCAATTTGAATAATTTGGATTATTCCAAGTTGACTACTTAGTGCTTGTGAAGAATCTCACTGCAAGGATCATTTTATTGATCTTTGCCTAGGACTGAAATCATTGATCTAAGATATGGCACAAAAGTGAAATAGTTAACTGAAATAGATTTCTTTCTGTTTTCACATTCAATCTGAACCTAGTTTCAACGCAAATAGCGATTTTTCTCAATATCTATGGCATGCATGCTAATCAGTATCTGCTTGACTGTTTAATCAGACTCCATTTACAATTTTTTTTAGCTATAACACTTCAGTGCTCTTCTTTCAAAGCTTACTTCTTAGTAACATCCTTTGAATTTTTAATGAGTGATTCTTCCTGGTAGCTATTTAAAAAAAAAAACCTCAATATGAAAGCTGGCAGCTCTATTTTTGAAAAATCCATACTCCTGGATATCCAAAGAATGCACCCATTTTCTTCAGAGTTGCAGAAGCATCCCTACCGTTCTCCTTGTAGCCCATTCCCAGGATGACCTCAGGGGCTCTGTAATAACGTGTCACCACATATGGGGTCATCATGAAGCTTGTGCCTGCTGTCCTGGCCAGTCCAAAGTCGAGGATTTTCAATGTGCAATCAGACTTAACTACAATGTTACTTGGTTTTAAATCCTGACAATAGGAATAAGAGAAGAAATTAAAAGCCAGCAGTCAATGGAACTTATAATTTTCAACTACTCAATCAACATGGCAGCCTTTCAACTACACTGATTGGGTCTTCTTTGACTATAGAGCCCTCTAAGACATAAGATCATTGCTATAAAGTTTACCGTTAGCTCCGGATTAAAAACAAATCCTCAGATATTCTTTAAAAATGTATAAATCCAGAAGAGAATTGTATTATCATTTCTATAATATAGGCTTATCTTGGGAAGAAGTTTTAGAAAATAAAACATCATTCATTGTCATCTCTTAGGCTCTTCCTTAAGGCAACATAAACCTATATTTCATTTCCAGGCCAGACATGAACAAACCTGGGTAGCTGTCTTATGCATCCAGAAATGAACTGTCTTATTTCAGCTGCAATGTGACCTCTGTCAATCGAGGAGCTAGAAAGCATGAGGCTTCTCAGAAACTGACTCTTAATGAGCTGAAGCACATCGTCAAGCAAAGTTCAACTATAGTAGAAGTGTCTTCTACATATTTGTAAACTATGTGCTAATTCTGCTAGCAAAGGAATGAAGCTATGCATTATGATTGACCAGTTCCAACGTTAAGGAAATAATCTATGGTTATTCTTTTTCTTCTTCAAAAGTCTCTTAACTATAATTCTAGAGAAGGTGTTCTTACCCTGTGAATAATTCCAGCAGAGTGGAGATGCTTGATGCCACACAACATTTGGTACAGCAGGTAAGACATTCGTTCATGGTCTAATTCCATCTGAATCACCTGACACAAGTTGGCATCCATCAGCTCCATTACTAAGTAGCTACAAGGTAAATCCACAATGTTGGTTCCAGATTACAAGATCTATAAAGTCCTTGAATTGTTAGAGTCCTGTGCTAAATCTGTGAAGTTTTCTAGACTTCCAAGCTCTGCCTTTGTCTGAATCAAGAATATGAAAATGTTCCAAGTATTGCATGTGCCTTAGCTGTAGTAACTCTACCACCTTGTTATTTTTTAAAGGTGCCATTTATTATGTGTGGTTATTGCTCACATATTTTCTACCTTTATATTGCTCTCACTTTTCCTTGTGTTCCTTCAAGTCTTTCCTGAGTATTATGATTATAAATAAGAAATAATTTCTGGACTAGTATTCCAGTAAATGCATTTAGCTGTGTTAAAGAAGACAATGTGTTAGGGAACCACTTCTCCTCTTCATTACTGCTGTATTTCTAGATGTTTATTTTTGCACAAAATCAAAGGCACTGCAGAAATAGAAACAAAGAATAAGGATAATTTTATCACGTCCCTTTCATTAATATTTCTCAAAGTAAATTGAATCATCCTATAAGGCTCACAGATTCAATTAATAATAGATAAAAAAGTCTTTCTTCATTGAACCAAGAACATAGAACAACAAAGCACACAGACCCATAAGGTTAGAAATGTCTTTCAGGAAGTAACACCACAAATAGAATCTTCTCTTCTTATCGTTGGGACTTTTCGTTTTCCCTCAGCTCTCACCTGCCTCTGATATCTACAAGATATTTCATTCTCTGTTTTATCTGCCACCCACGCTCTCTCTCTCGTCCTTTGTCATTTTTCCCTTGAATTACTTGAGTGCTTTGTTCTCCTTTCCTTCGTAAGTTGTTACTTACACATCTTGGAACTCCTCCAGTGTCTTCTGGGGTGTGAAGACATTTAATAAACTAATAATCTGGAAAAGCATGGAAGGGACAGAGGAAAGAGAGAAAGACAGCAAATTATTTTAAAAGTATACTTAAGGCATGTGTTTATTCCAACTGTAAGTTACTTACTAGAGCTTTGGTGGCAATAGAGCAGTTGGGGAAATTTTCTAGACTATCTCATAGAAAATAAAATCTAAAAACACACCTTCAGTTGGAGCGGTTCTGCTTAAAGGTGATTAAATTTTGCTTCTGGAAAAGTAGTTGGTCAGAAAGCTACTGGTCACTGAGGGCATTTGAATTTGGCTTGGAGATTTGTGAGTCTGGAGTTCCAACTCCCTGATCGATTCTCACACACAAAATGGTATATGGAATTAGAGTCTTTGTTAGAGCAAAAACTTTTGGAAGGTAGGACTGGACCTGTTCTGTTCATTGCTGGGGGTGGACCTGCCACTTATTAGGCTTTCTATAAACATTTCTTCAATTAATAAATGAATTGACAACTGGAAAAAAAGAAAATAAAAAGCGTATTCACACAGGACATACAATCTTTCTTCAGTTAAAATGATGCAGTTAAAAAGCTCAGGTTCATAGGCAGCAGGAAAAGTCAGACAAGATATATAAGTCTTAGACTGCTTTAGTGTGGTTCTCCATAGTAGGACACAAAATTATAAGATGATTAAATATAAAGGAGGCAAAAGTAGGTGAGAGGAGAAAGGAAATAGTCAAAAGCTCAACAAGACGTATCAAGGTGATATTTTCCCTCCAAATGTACAAAAGCTGTGTTCTAATTCAATGTTTTTAAATTGCAAGCATAATTTCTTTTACTTCTCTCTCACACTCAAATATAACTTAAACTACTGCTTTAATGTTATGTGGAGAGAGGTACATCTTTGATAATATCAGCTATGAATTTAGTGGAAAATGTATTTTAAAGTTTCTTAAATTAATTCTAAACTTTTTGCTCCTTGTTTTAATTACTTTGTGTATTAGTTAATTAAAAAATTTACTTCTTAGAACAACTAAGGTTAAAAACTCCTTATCATAGTTCCACACAATTATGTGCATAAATATCTCAAAATATTCTTCCATCTAAATATTCTATATTAAGGTGCCAGTGGGAAATGAACATAAATACGTAAATAGCAAGGTAGTTGCAACCATTTTACAAAAACTGAAAAAGTACAAGTTCAAGATTTAAACAGCTTCAAAACATGAATCAATGAATTTTAGTAAAATTAAGTTGTACAGAAATATATGAAACATACAAAGTAATTAAAACAAATCCAAAATGATTCTAAACATCCAAGAAATGCAGTCACTTCTGTGGAATGGTTTTTTATTTGTTGAGAAATAAATGAGAAAAAAAAAATCAAAATACCATCCAATTTTTTCTAGTATACATACATATGGCAATGGCAGTAGCGCATTAAAAAAAAAACTCCAAGATTATTCCTTCTAAAGCAACTTTATAATATTAAATACACATTTTGAACAAAAGAATTATTTCAAAACATTTTTAACACTTAAAATCAAAGTGTTCACTAATTTTGTATACTTGTTTATAGTGAGTATTGAAAAGTATCTATGTAATACACTTTTCATTTGAACATCTATAATGGGCCTGTTTCTATAGTACCTTGCCAATCTCGTAAAATAACTCATTTCATTTGATATTTGTCTCAAAACATTGAGAATGTACACAGGACACACATTCACCCAAACCCCTCTTGACCATGGAAAAATGCTGACCCCCATCATCTGATGAACAAATAATCTAGATCATTTAAATTAGCTTAAAAATAGCATTATGATTTCAAGTAAATTAAGATTTATTATTTTAAAAGTTAATTTCTCAAATCTATTCTTTATTGTCTAGTTTTATTTTCCCTTTCCATGTGCCCTTGTTTTATAACACTTACCTACTCTGATTTTCCCTGTTAGATTTTCTCACCCATTTCTTTTCTCCTTTACAAATTTGAAGAACTTCTAATAACCATTTTAAAAATTATCCTTAGAAAATGATCATTATAGATATTCAGTTTTAGTTCAAAGGTTTCAAACAGGTTTCTGACTCTGTTCTTTCATTCTAGCATCTTGGGAAGCATCGATGTGAATCAATGTTTTCCATGGTCCTACCAGTTATCACTTCCTAGAATTGAATATTCATTTTCTAAATCAGTTTTCTTCACTATTATTAGAGATTTGAATAGGGTTGCTTCATTGTTTTTCTTTACTCTTAACAGCATTAACCAAGTTCTGTATTCCAACCACCTTTTCCTTAATAAAAGTGCTAATTGAGAATTTACAGTTGGTTATAAGTTAAGTTCCTCTCTTGTAATGAAATTTGGTTCTGTAGACTCATATGCATGCATGCATATATACATACACACATAAAAACTTTGCAGGATGCTATTTACGAATTACCCTGGTGTAGTAGTCTGTTTTCTGTTACTATAACAACATACCTGTGGCAGTCTAACTTTATAAAGAAAGGGGGCTTATTTAGCTCATAGTTCTGCAGCATCAAGAGCATGGAGCCAGTATCACATTTTGGGAAGACCTCATGACAAATGGCATGTGGGGAGGAAGAGATCACATTTCAAAAGAGGAAGTCTGAGGATGACTCAGGGATTGGAGTCACTCTTACAAATCATTCTTGTGAAAGGTCTGGGTCCCAAAAGAACCACCCTAATCCTTTCTAAATGGATTAAGGGAAAGTATGAATGACCTAAGGATCTCCTTCTGGACCCCACTTCTTAAAGGTCCCATCTCTTCCCACATCACCACACTGGAAACTAAGCTTCCAAAACATAAAATCTGAGAGACATTCAGACCATATCCATACATTCCAGGGGGCATGATTTCCTCACATTGGCCAAGCAATTGGGCATTTCTCCACAATGTATTACATTACAGGATATGGAAGGAAGATTAGGGAAAAAGAACCATATGTTTGGAAAACTTTTCTTATGCTTACTTCATTGCTTATATCCATCCATCTTTCTTGCCTATGATTTGTTTCATATTTTTTACTCCCATAAAAATATATTGCCCTGGTCACAAGGTAAATCTTGCCTCTGCATTTATTTAACATATTGAGAGAAAAATCACTTTAGTATAATGTCTCTTCTTAGAAATCATTTTTTTCTTTCACTTCTATATTTCTTTCTAAAATTCTCACATTCCTGGGATGGCCATATCAGTGACGAATGCATACTTCACGAATTTTTTCATTCTTAGTAAGGACTTCCCTGTTCAACCTATTGAAAAAGGGAACCCTATCTCACCCTGCACTAACCAGCATTCTTTATTTCCTTCTTTGCTTTATTTGACTTAACAACCCTCATCACCCTCTGACTTTCACGGGTTTAGCTGTCTGTTTTGTGGGTTGCCTTTCTCTAATTAGTAGAAACTGAACTCCACACAGGAGGGATTCATCTCCATTTGCTTCCTGCCATATTCTCAGCAGCTTTAACATCTAGATTTGTGTCTGGAATATTTTGTTCATTCAGTAAATGCATGGCAGATGACTACATTAAAATTTCATTGATTTCAAACAACTCAACAGCATGAAAACAAATAACTTGATTTAAAAGTCACTGCAGTAGAATAATAGATAAAAAGAGAAGCAGTGTCATTGAGTCTAAATTCACATAGTTGTATTAAACATCTTTCAGCCAAACACTCATACATTTGCTTTTTCTCAGTTCCAAAAGTAGATGCCTAGCCATATGACAAGATCTTTTGTTTATAAACTACACTCATAATTTTGTATATTCTGTGTGATTTTTATATTTAAGAACTTTGTAGGGAGTTATGATAGCTATTATAATAATTTATATTACGATAGCATTTATAATAATTTATGATTCATTTTATTCTGTATTTATAATTTACATAAGCTTAATAAATTTATTATAATTTAATTATGAAGAGTACTCATGAATCATCTCCTATTCCCCTTACTGAAAAAAAAAAACAGAGAACAGGAGGAATTCTAGAAGCTTTTGCCTGGGATTGAAAAAGCTTAGACACTGAGCCAATCACTCCTATAAGTGCCTACCCTGCTGAATTCAATGAGAATATGTCCTGTATGATCCCATTCTGAAGTACTTTGGAAATATGTACAAGTCTGTTTGCCCAACCCTACAAGAACAGGATGCCAACACACAGCGTGCACACTGAACAGCTAGAGGCTACTGTGAGGCTGGAGCTAAAACACAAAGAAAATAGCATGATGTGTAAACATCTTCACCTGTTAATAATTAAATTTAAATACAAAAATATAGTTTATTGTTCTATAGGAATTTTTCTGTTTTGTTTTTATTTATTTTGGGATTTTGTTTTATTTTTTGGAAAATATGAAGCTTTCTGGTTAATTAGAAGCAAGATAACCAAATAAGGTTAATTTTATAACAGAGTCATATCTATCAAATTCATCTCCTCCTTGCCACATGGCTTTTAGATGATTTTTAAGCAGGAAGCTACCGTGAGGACAATGAAATCAAATGTAGCATATGGACAAGATAAATGATCTTAAGAGGCAGACATTGCAAGGTAAAGGAAGCCTTTCCTACTCAAATTGGCTTTTATTTTCTTCCCCACGCTCACAACTTCCCAATGCCAGTACTTTAAAAAAAAACAAGGAAACTCACATTTTTATGGTTCACACACTTCATGAGGACCAGCTCCCGGTAAGCTCTCTTGGCATGCGTTTGGTTCTGAAATGGTCTGCTGAGCTTCTTAATGGCCACATTTCTATCAAGGACAGTATCATAGGCAGCACTGCAGAGATCCAAGAGCAATCCAGAATTAGGAACAAAAGCCTTGGAATTTCTACCTACCTAAGTGATTAAAAGAAAATACCACTTTGTAATTCTACTCAAATACCATCTGCTCAGGTAAAATGCCAATCAGACTGTAAGTAATATGAGTGACTGTTAGAAGAACAGGGAGGAAGAGGAAGAGAAGCTGATGAAGAAGAGAAGGAGGGAAGGAAGTGTAGTGCCTTGTAAGAATAAACATACAATTGCATCATGAGTTGGGGGTGAGAGAAGAAACAAAACTGTTCAATTTTCCCATAGAACATGTGACCATGGCAAGTTCTTTCATCTTTCTAAGATTGAAATGCTAATCTATTAATGTGTTCTCTATTAATGTGTCTATTAATGTATTTATGTATTCTCTAGCTATAAAACTCCATAAGTTCTTTTATTTTAAATGAACATTCATTCTTTCTCCAGTTACAGGAACCAATTTTTAAGGTGTGACACTAATTGTCATGAAAGCACATGTTGATTAAGGATCAAAGTACACTTCTTAACAATAATAAAGGTCAAAATAAGGTACGCAATCAGAGGAGATTTCAGAACCACAAATAACTGCACTTAAATACAAAGACAGAAATAAATGCTACCTATATTAAAAACTTTCAAAGTGAGAAGGATAATTTACCATACTTTGAAAGAGCAATTTAAACATATGGCACTGTTTCTCTCATAATAAGAATACATAGGTCTGGAGATCAAATGAGAAAGTGAAGCAGCTCTTCTTGCAACTATACCTAATAAGATATTCACATAATGTTTGTTTCCCATTCTTTAAACTTTGGGTTTTGCTGGGTTTTGTCTTTGTTGTGAGGAGGAATGCAGAAATCATAATCCCCTACAACTGACCTATTGAATTAGAAGTAATACTATCGATTAGAGCTCATGCTACTGAACTAAAAGACAAATGAGGGAACTACTGTACTGTAAGGTAATGATAGGCCCATAGGATACGATTGAACAAAGTCTTAGAGTTCATCTGGTCCATGCATCCATTTAATATTAATTTCTCTCTAAAGTATCTCCAGTAAGAGTTTGATCCATTTCTTCTTGTGAATCTCAAAAGCAAAGTGCATAAATGCCAAGCCAGCTTATTCTGTTGTTGAGCAGCTTTGAGAATAGAAATGTGATCATTCTAATAAGCAGAATTGTCTCTCTCTGATTTTCTCTGCCTTCCAGGGCAGCAAAATAAAGCATGTCCTTTTCCTTATGATAAATCATAATGATATAAATTCATTAAAAAATAATTCTTAGCTTTAATTATTTTTCCCCAAGTCTTTTGCTTATTAATCTAAATATTATCAATTTCCTACCACCGTGTGTTAGAATGCGGTTTCCAGTACCAGCCCCATCTGCTCAGTTTTCTCTGAATATACTCCAATCTTTCAAAATTATCAGAAAACGTGGACCCTGGACTAAGTAAAACATGGTTAGTCGAGGCCTGCAGTGTCACTGAAGATTAGGGTAGGGCTTGATAGCCGAATCCTTTAGACTTTCATAAGCTCACTCATTCAATAAGTCTGTTCTGATGTAGTTAATGCACCTATCCGTCCTGGCTTCTTTGATAATCACATCACACATTATTGACCCATAGTGAGTCTACGTTCACTAAAATGCCATCATTTTAAAAGCTCATGGTGCTACTGTATATGTCACCATTGGTCCTTCAGTTCTAATGCCTGCTCTTTTTAACCTACCAATAGCAGCATAGGTAAAGGAAAGAGTCATGTGGACCTGCATCTTATAAGTAATGCACAAGTACAACAGTGGGTTTGGAAACATACTCACTTCCTGAAGTTAAGTAGTTGCTACTAGAAAATTGATCAGTCACCTTAGAGAAAAACAAAATCTTGTGCCAAAAACAACTTAGCTAAAATCATCACGATATCTTAATGATATCTGATCATTAAGGATATCTTATCAAAAAAGGATGGCAGTCATGATGGCATATAAAGGAGTCAGAAAACTACTTAGAGAAATAATAGTTCTCCCAGGTAGATCCTGAGATCCAGGCAGATGGACACATACTTATTGCAATTATCAGAGACTACAGCCTCTTAACATTGTGATCAGAGTCTCCTTGGTCTGATTCTCAACTCTCACCATCCAACATTTTATTCATCAGGCTCTCCTAGAGAGTGTTGCATGCAAAAATATTACATATATTTGGTCAGTTTGGCTGCTACATTTCTTATAATTTAATAAATCGCTCTCTGGTTTTTATATGTGAAGCTTGTCAATGTGTGTTCAAGTCCCTGAGATACTTACCTGGTCCTGCAAGACAGTGGGCCAACCAACCCCTAACCTCATGGGGAATTACGAAGGAAATGCCACCCTCTGGGGATGCCTGGTCGGCAGCTTCTTAGTTTCTCTTAGAAATGATCTGGCATTTTCCCTTTCTCTGCTATCTCTACCTTGAAGCAAACTGAGGTATCTCAGTCCTGCTGCTTTCTAGATGTAGATTTGGGGAGTTATTTATACTTTGTGACATCAGTTTTTTCATGTTTAAAATGGAGATAACAGCTACCTAACAAGAGTAAATTAGTAATTTATCTATAGTGCTCACCTAATGTGAACACCCAGGAAATGACTAACACTATTTTTAAAATCATTGTAATACAAATCAGAATAAGGTATAAGTTCCCACAGCATATGCAGCAATTAGACACACATCTACTAGTCAGTAATTTTCAGTTTTTCCGCTAATTAAAAATCCACTCAACTGTACCATCATTGTAACCACATTTGTCAAATCTGTCCCTTAACATCATAAAAGATTGGGGGGAAGCCTTGTTAAAATCTAAATACATGATAACCATACAGTTAGTTCTCTGACTTCCCACTTTAAAATGAAAACTAGTATAATTTGTTTTTAATGGAATCTTATCCATTGATTTCTGCATACTTTCTTGAAGGCTAAGACGGTATGTTTGCTAACCAGTGTCAACTTCAGTCAATGTCTCTCACAACATCGTTCTTCCCTGTAAATAAAGAATTTGCTTATCTATAATTGTATGCAACTCTGGCTCGTTGGACTTCATTTTACACCCTAGTAAGATAACCTTTTTGTATTGAGAGACTTCCGAATTTAATGTGCAATCTCTGATTGTACAATCCAGCTAGCACTTTGCATTCCAACAAGCTCCTGAAGATGCCACACGAGAGGTTTGTAAGGCCGAGGTGAGGGTGGTGGCCATCTTCTGACATTTCCTGGCTGGCAAGTTGGGTCTGGAGATGTGAAATTTTCTTCTGAAGCAGTAACTTGTGTCATTCTTCCGATTTCAGGCTTATAGGAGAACGGAAGCAGTGGCATCAGTAGAGCCAAGGATGCAGTCCCTGGATTATTGACAGCAGCAACCATAAGGGAAATTCCAGCTTGAGGATTATCTAAACTCAGTAGTGATCATACGTTCTGGAAACTCAATGGTTCTAGGATATTCAGAGGTGGGAACCTCCCTGGTGATTTAGTTCTCCAGTGTCTGGGAGTCTGCGGGGGAAGACCAGACTAAAGCCCACTTCTCTAGGACTTCCAGTGATTTGACAGGCACCCAATTTACTATATTAAATCTCTGCCTGCTGAAAATGTTTCTGTCTCCCACCATGAACCCTGGATGATACTACCATCTCCCATTGTCTGTAATTCCTCAGTGATTACTAGCAACAATTTGGCAAATACATCTGCAAATTGTCATCATTGATGCTGCACAGTCACAAACTGACGTCCGTTTCTTTTAAATCATTTTAAGTCATGTTCCATGGAATTGTGCTTTATTCTTTTAGCAGTTTTCTCTTTCCTGTTAATGCAGGTAAAAATAATAGCAACTCTTTATGAATATTTCCCAGCAACTTTCCAGCGATTTTGCTGAAAATTCTCCAGCAATTTCCTAACTATAATTCTAACCCACTTCCATTACTACCAGGTCTATTCATAAAAGAAAGATGCAGCCTTCTGTTGTGATGTGCCTGTCATTTAATCCAGTTGTATGATGCTATAAAGTTATGTTTATCTCCTTGTATAAGATTGTATGAACACACACACACACACACACACACACACACACACACCTGTAGGTACTCATACTCTCAACATGTTAATCAGAATTTTTTTTCCTTCTGGCAATTGTAGATAACCTCTTATTCAAATGTTTTTTCTTGAGGCATAATCATTTATTTAATAATGTTTTCTTGCTCCCCTTCCCTTTCATATATAAAATGTATTCAGTAATATTAGCATTTTGTAGGGGGGATGGAGTCCCTACAAAACATGAGAAGAAATTAATCTCTTAATTAAACAGTAATAATCACAACATCAATAGAGAATTTTAAACATTGAAGCCATGAGCTGGCAAGCCTGGGATATATACTGTACCTTCTAAATTCCTAATATTAATGCCCATTCAATGACTGGGACTTCAGAGGAAAACTATTAAATATTTTCTACCCAGTGCCCTCAAATATCTGCTTTAATGACCAAAACTTCTAATCCCTATTCCACCATCTGTGAACTGTGTGCTAAAACCCACTCTGCCTCAGGGCTTTTGCCTAGTTCTCCTTCTGCCAGGACAGGTCTTGCATCCTCACTTGGCTGGTCTTACCTTGTATGTTGGGTTTCAGTTCAGATCTCACTTCAGAAAGGCCTTTCTTAATCACCCCACTAAAAGTCAACCATTGATTTTTTTTTTAAGTTTGTTATTTTTTCAATTGAATTTTTTGGCTGTATCGGTTCGGTTAGGTTTGTTAGGAATTCTTTTGATAACAAGAATTTTTACTAACAATGTCAAATAATGAAGAGACTCGTCATAACACATAATGGAAAGTCCAAAAGCAGCATGATTTTGTGGGCCCTAGGCATTTCTGCATTATGATTTTCTAATTGGTTCTCAGCATGCTTTTTTTCTTTTTCTTTTCTTTTTTTTTTTTTTTTTTTTTTTTTTAGTAAATAAGGGGAGAACTTCATTATGTTTTTCAAAGGGCCACACTTCAGGTGCAGTGATACACGAAGATTCCCAATAGGAATAAAGTACTTACTGTCCCAGATGTTGGAAGTGCTGTGAACAGATACCACCTCAGCTCTTAGCCCCCTTAGAAGAGAGCTGCCTAACCCAACATTATACCCTCTTCATAGGCAGCTTTCATTCAGTGATTGATGGACACAGGGTTGAAAACCCTGGGCACCTAGCTCCAACTTGAGACAGCTGGTAAGATTCCTTGCATCTTTAGAACTCCCAATAAAATCAGCAGTCTTCCCTGAGACTGCAATGCAGCCAAACTTCTGCCTCTGCTTCATTCCCTTCCTCTGCATAGATGCTGGCCCCCAAAAAACTTCCAAATACATCTTCATGCAATCACCATCTCAAGGAGTACTTTCTTTGCAATTCAGTGTTCACTTGGCAGTAACTCATGGTCTACATATAATAAGCATTGAAGTACACCTGGACTTTCTCTGAGCAAAATACAGAGTCCAAACTCAAAGAGAAGGTAGCCAAACTTCAAAGCAAAACATCAAGAAAAGTCATTCCATCTCTGTAGCCAACTAACCTAGATGACCAACCCTAAAAGCACAGACTCCAATCAAAACCACTTGGCATTGGATGGGTAACAGAACCGAAGCAGTAGCAGCAAGTAGGACTCAAAAGTCAAGCCCTCAAAGACAGCATCCAAACAACAGCCCTTCTAAATGCTAGAACTGAACCAGAACTTTATGGCACTTCAGCAAAGTAGCATCAGGGAAGACCACACAAAGACTGTCCACCTTGATGAAAAATGTGTGACTGGCTAAACACACTCATCCCCGTGGAACACGACAATGACAATAAGATGGCCGCCTTAGGCACATGGTAACCACATCCCCAGAAGTCAGGATGAGGACACTGGAGAAGAAATTAAGCCTCCTTCAATTAGAGGCTCAGCTTTATCTCAGTAAAATGGTGGGTGACACTTGTATGTAGGTTGCCTCTCTTGTTCTTCTTTTCCTTATGACAAATTTTCTCATGCCTACAGTGACACCCCCCACACCAGCTTATTGACCATTCAGCAGACCATTCATATATGGCCTACCTGTGCTTCAGCCAACAATACTCACAAAGCTGCCAGACGGTAAATTTCATTATAATTTTTTAAAATAAATAAATTCTCTAAACTATGGCTGTTGGGTTTTTTTTTTTTGAAAAATCATTTGGGAATGGTTAATTATGTATGTAATAAATAGAGCACTCCAATAATTCAGTTCTGGAAACTTAAGCTTATAGAGAATAGCTATTATTATAAATAAAGCTTACAAGTAAAAGCACATTAGAATGTTCTGGAAGGAACGAAGCAAGGAGGAACTGAACAAATCTAATGCATTTTCAAACAGGATGAAATTTGATTTTTAAGTTCTACAAATATGCTTTAGAAATTCTTAATTTGTTAG
>PVKS010032163.1:7367-22888 GCA_004027875.1 Aplodontia rufa | reverse complement strand
AAAAATATACCTCCTAGGTCTTCTGGTCCTGGCCCAGCAGGTTCCCAGGACACTACTGGGTAGGACCTCCGTCCAGAGCAGCCCCCTCCCAGCTGAAAGGATGGCACAGTACTCTTCTGGTCCAGGTCCCAGCACATGCTTAGGACAGACCTGAGGAGGAACACCAACTGGAACAACCCCTGCACACGTGACGACCAACATGCCAGTTGAGGCCTTTTCTGATTCTGGCCTGACAGGCGCCCAGGACAACCTGGGTTTCAGAACAGTGATTTTGAGACTAGATCTAAAATGTGGAGCAAAACAAGGCTTCAGGCGGAAGAAGCTTCTGGTAGAAGGTGATCATCAAAGGAGTGGTGTATGACCTGACTTTTGGCTTGCAAGGAAGAACCACATGGAGACCTGCCTTGCTTCTCTACAAGGAATCTCAATTCAGAGATCCAGAAGAAGCTCTTCAAAAATGAAGAATCAAACTAGAAAGGTTCACCTAAGCCCACAACTCCTCTAACAAGGAGTCCACGGATAGGGAGTGGAATGAAAACCTAGAAAAAATTATCAGTGATCTGATTACTAAAAGGAACAATGAACTAAAGTAAGGTATAATAAAGGGACTCAATGAGAAAACTTGAGATGCAAACCTCTATTATCAAAGATAGATATACTTAAAAAGTAAGTAACAGAGCTGAAATCTTCACTCAATCACATTAGAGGAAAAATGAAAGAATTTAATAATAGACTAACTTTTTATGGAAAACAGCACATCAGCTCTTGAAGAAAAAGCATCCAACAATGGAGATAAGCTGAGTAAGCATGAGCACTTAAATGACAGAAAAGAAAAGAAAAGAAAAACCTCACATTGCATGAGCAGAATTTTCAAAATGTCTGGGATAAAATCAGAAAACACAATCTAAGAGTAATAGGTATATGAGAAGAAATTGAAATGCAAATGAAAGACATAAAAGAAATTCTCAATGAATTAGTTAAAGAAAAAATTTCCCATATTAAAATAGAATCAAATATGCTCATCCAGGAAGCATATAGGACACCCAATAGCACTAACCAAAAGAGAAGTTCACCAAGACACATCATATTCAAAATGTATAACAGGGAAATCAAGGGAAAATATTAAAAACTTCAAGAGAGAAATGCCAAATCATATTCAGAGGCAAACCAGTAAGTATCAAGTCTGACTTTTCAGCTCAGACTCTAGAAGCAAGAATATCATGGAAGGAGATCTTTCAATTTCTGATTGATCACAACCTGTAGGCAAGCATACTATACTCAGCAAAACTCAGCTTCAAATTCAATGAGGAAATAAGAACAATCCATGATAAGATCAAGCTTTCAGCATTCATGAACAGAAAACCAGCTTTGCAAAGAATCTTCAAACATGAATTTCAGATAAAGAAACAAGCAAACACTCCTCAAAAATCACAAAGGAAATTCAATGAAAGTACACACTATCAAAAGACAACCAAGAAGGCACAAAAATCACTAATAAAACATCATGACTATGAACCACAATGATGTAACTATCCTAACACTTAATGTGAACAGTCTCAATGCACCAATCAAAAGACACAGATTAGTAGATTGGTTCTAAAAACAAAACCCAACAATATGCTGCTTACAGGAGACCCACTTTACAGCCAATGACATCCACAGGTTGAAGGTGAAAGGATGGAAAAATATCTACAATACGTATGACCCAAGAAAGCAAGCTAGAGTTGCTTTCAGAGAAAGTAGACTTCAAACATAATTAATCAGAAGAGATAAAGAAGGTCACTATAGCTAAAGAAGGGAACAATATGACAGGAAAATATAGCCATAGTAAATATATACTCTCCAAACACTAATGTTCCCAAATATGTGGAAAGAGTTACAACATGACATAAAACCACTTATGGACCTCAACACAGCACACAACAACAGTAGGAGACTTTAATACTCCTCTATCACCAATACACAGATCATCAAAGTAAAAAAAAAAAGAATTCAATAAACAGATCTCTTAGATCTCTAGTCTACATAACTCCATAAATCAAATGGACTTAACAGACATCTATAGAATGTTCCAACCCAAATTGGCTGACTATACCTTCTTTTCAACAGTGCATGGATCCTTCTCCAAAACCGATCATATTCTAGTTCACAAAGGAAATCTCAGCAAATATAAAGAGAAGATATAATGCTATGTATCCTACCAGACCATGATGCCATGACCCTAGCAAGTAACAGCAAAAATCAGAACAGAAAACACACATATACATGGAGATTTTATATGAAGAATGGATCCAAGTAGACATGAGATCAGAAATTAAGAATTTCTTCAAAGAGATTAGGAATGAGTACATGACATATCAAGCCATTTGAGACAGCATGAATATATTAATGGAAAAATTATAGCACTGAGTACCTATATTGAAAACTAGGAGAGCTCTTGAATAAATAAGCTTATGCTCCACCTCAACTATCTACAAAAGGAAGAAGAATCCAAGCCCAAAGCCATCAGAAAACAGGAAATAATCAATAACAGACTAGAAATCAATGAAATTGAGAACAAACAAACAAACAAAAGCAATCAGTGAAACAAAGACCTGGTTCTTCAAATTAAAATATGAAATTGACAGACCCTTAACCATTCTCACTAAAAGAAGGATTGAATCGAAGCATATCAGTAAAATCACCAATGAATAGGGATTGATCACAAGTAACCCCATGGAAATTCAATGGAGTAGCAAAACCTATTTTGAAAAACTATGCTTCTCTAAATTAGATAATCTGGAACACATGGGCAAATTTCTAGACACATACAGTATCCCCAAGTTGATTCAGGCTGCTATTGAAATCCTAGACATCACAATACAGGCACAGAAATCCATATAGCAATTAAAAGCCTTCCAAAGAAGAAATGCCCAGGATGTGATAGATTCCCCGCTGACTTTTACCACACCTATAAGGAGGACGTAACATCTCTCCTTAAAGCTATTCCAAGAAATTGGTAAAGGAGGGAACTCTCCCAAACAGTTTTTGCGAGGCAGTAAAAACTCTGATTTCAAAACCTAACAAAGGCACATACATCAAAGAAAGAAAACCACAGATCAGTATTCCTATTGAACACTGACACAAAAATCCTTAATAAAGTTCTAGTGAATTGCATTCAAAAACACATCAAGAAGATAATTCATCATGATATAGTGGGATTAATTACAGGGATGAAAGGCTGATTCAACATACCAGCATAAACGTGATTCATCACTGAAACATAATTAAGGACAAAAAGTATATGATCATCTCAACTGATGCAGAATAGGCCTTCAATAAAATCCAGCACCCATTTGTACCCAAAACTCTAGAGAAAATAACGATCAAAGATCTTAACCTAACTTTGTGAAAGTCATGTATGCTAAACTTTCAGCTAGTGCAATACTGAAAGGAGAAAAGATGAAAGTATTTCCAATAAACTCGGGAACAAAACAAAGTTGCTGGTTCTCAGCACTTTTATTCAATATAGTCCTCAAGACCCTAGATGGAGCAGTTAGTCAAGAGAAGGAAAACAATGGGATAAGAATAAGGAGAGAGGAAGTTTAACTATCCATTTTGCTGAAAATATGATCCTATAACTTGAAGATAAAACAAATACACAAACAAAACAAACAAACAAACCAAAAAAAACCTCCACCAGAAAACTGTTTGAGCTTATTATAAACAGGTCTAGCAAAGTAGCAGGATACTAGATCAACACCTGTAAATTAATATATTTCCTATATACTAAGAATAATAGAGCAGAAGAAGAAATCAGGAAATCGGTCCCATTCAAAATACCCTCAAAAAGAATAAAATACTTGGGAACTAATCTAACAAGGAAAGTAAAAGACCTCTACAATGAAAATTATTGAACATTGAAGACAGAAACTGAAGAACACCTGAGAAGATGGAAAATTGTTCCATGCTCTTGGTTAGGCAGAATTAATATTATTAAAATACCCATTCTGCCAAAAGTACTATACAGATTCAATATAATCCCCATGAAGTTACCCATGTCATTCTTTACAGATACAGAAAAAGAAATTCTCATTTCTTGCTGTTCATTTGGAACAACTAGAAACCCAAAGTAGCCAAAATATTACTAAGCAAGAGAGATGTGAAGTTTCACAATAGCAGATCTAAAAATTATACTATAGAGCTGTTGTAACAAAAACAGCATAGTACTGATATCAAAAGAGGAATGAAGACCAATGGAATAGAAAAGAATACTCTGAGACAAACCCACAAATCTTTAAACATTTGATCTTTGACCAAAGGTGTCAAGTATAACATGGAAGAATGACAGCCTGTTCAATAAATGGTGCTGGACTAACTGGACAGACACTTGTAGAAAATTGAAATTAGAACCTTATCTCTCACTTTGCACTAAAATCAAATCAAAATGGATCAAGGAACTAGGAATTAAACCAGCTATCATACAACTGCTAGAAAAAAAATAGGACCAACACTCCAGCATCTGGGAGTTGGCAACAACTTTCTGAAGAAGACTCCCAAAGAGAAAGAATGAAAGTCAAGAATTAATGAGTGAGATGCCATTAAATTAAAAAGCTTTTGCTTAGCTAAGAAATTGGTCAAAACTGTCAAGAGAGAACCTACACAATGGGAGATAATCATGATAATTATGGCCTTTGATTCCTCTGACAGGGGACTAATATCCAAAATTTAAAAAGAACTCAAATTGATAATAAAAGCACAATCATTCCAATCATTAAATGGGCTAGACGGTTAAATAGAAACTTCTCCACATAGGAAATCTATCTAACCAATGAATACATGAGACAGTATTCTATATCTCTAGTACTCAGAGAAATGCAAATGAAAATTCCTTTAAGATTTCACCTTACTCCAGTCAGACAGGCAAAGTTGAAGAATACAAACAGTAACAGATGCTGGATTGGTTGTTGGGAGACAGGAACATTAGCACAGCTTTGGTGGAACTACAGGTTGATACAGCTGATACAGAAAACAGTGTGGAGACTCCTCAAAAAATTATGGATGGTTATGGAAGAGATCATGATGAGTAAAATCAGTTTAACCCAGAGATCTAAGGGTCGATTGTCTCCACTCATAGGTGGAGGTGGGGACTAGACCCTGGACCGTGAGAAAGCTGGTCTAGTAACATGAGTTAAATCCAGATAAGATGTAATGCTTTACAATCTAATACTTTTTTTTTAGAATTATAAAGGGAAAGGGAAGGGAGGGATAAGGGAGGGTAATTGGGAGGGGCACTCCTGGAGATAATTGCAATATCCAGAATATTTACACATTTTATACACATTTTATATTATTTTGTTAAAATCGTGTAAGGTTGTTCAAAAAATAAAAAAAAAAATTAGGATTGGATCCACTGTAGGAACCAGCTATCCCTCTTCTGAGTATTTTACCAGAATATTTAGAAGTAACACATTACAGTGATATATCAAAATCAATGTTCATAGCATCTCTATTTACAATAGATAAATTATGGAACTGACCCAGATGACCCTCACTGGATGAATGGGATACAATGGAGTTCTACTTGGCTATTAGAAACAACGATATTGTGACCTTTGAAGGTAAATGGGTGGCAATGGAAGATATCATGCTAAGTGAAGTTAGCCAAACCCAGAGAGTCAAGGGCCAAATATTTTTCCTCATTTTTGGAAGCTAGAGCTTATCTCCAGCTTGATCAAACCACATACAATTCATTTCTGCCCCATTTTTAACCTATTTCTTATGTGGACAGGCAGCCGAATCTGATCAGCTGAGTTACAAGCAGGGTCACTGGGCAGGGCAGTAGCTAACAAAATAAATATTCTAAAATGTTCTAATTATTTTTCCTTTTTAGTTTTAACTTTAATTTGACTTTATAAGGTTGAGTATAGTTTGAAATTTGGAATAAAATGTCCCTCATAGACAGTACAATGATTCACTAAATGTTTGAAGCCACTTTCTAAAAATCATAAATATTTATAAGCAAGCTTACTTAAAAATAATTAAAATATTTTATATTTAGCAATATACAACACAAATCAACTCTGAATCCTAATTGCAAATTATTTAAATTCAGTTTTTTCAATCTTTAATATTTGCATGACTAATATCATTTTTGAAAACCATAATAACAAGCAGAATGATCTAATTTTTAGTCATTTCATTGTCCGTATAAAAAAATACTATAGTTTCACTCTCACTTTTTGGAATAAGTAGAATTTTTCCAGTGTTTTTTTATATCATTCTAAATCCCCAGATAAGTAATTCCTGATGTATATTTTTCTGTAATGTTTTTCTTCCTGATGTTCAAAGTGTGCACCACACTCAGCTTCCTATTGTTTGTAATTTAAACTAACTCCTCAAAAATGTACTTTGATTATGAGATATAGTTTCTTAATTTTTATTAAGGAGTTGAGTTGTTGTGCAATCATAAATGTGTATGAAGTAATAATATGATATGCATTTGATCCTGAACTGTGGTTAACCCCACATCACCCATGCCCCAGTCTCTTGATTCTTCTATATTATGCCCCTATATAAATGTCCATATATATTTAATTGTAAATTTTCCAGAATTAAATGATCACATAAGTATTTTTTAACATCTCAGGGGAGTTAAAGAGCATGCTATATTTGAACAAAGAACAGTTTTAATTAATGGCATGAAATAAAGCTTCCTTACTAAATGATAGGTAAGCAAATATACTGAAACATTTATCCACAGAAAAAAGGCAATTTGAAGATTTGAAGAAATATGATATTAGCTTAAGAGCATGATATTATATTAGTATTAGTTTTTCAAAGATGTCTTTTGTCCTATTGAAGAAGTTTCCCTCTTTTGCAGTTTTCTGAAAGTTATTATTATTAAAATGGTCATTGCATATTCTGAATGCTTTTATCTACATGTATTTAGGTAACGATTTGTGGTTATCACTTGTAGCCACATCCAGTTACCACCCAGTTAATCCTTTGATGAGTCTAAGGCTCTCCTAACCCAAACATTTCACCTCTGAAAATTCTTGTATTGTGTAACACATGAGCTTTTAGGGGCACCATAACAGGTATGGAAGATGTAGGCAAGGAAAACAACCAGTACAACATCAACAATTTTCATTTGTCTTATGAACTAAGGATATGGTTCTAAGTACTTGACATTTATGAACTAATTTAATCCTTAAATAACCCTATTAGTTAAGAACAACTATATTTTACAGATGAGGCACTGTGATGCTAAGTGACTTACCTATACTTACAGTTTGGAAATGGCACAGCTGGGATCCAAGCAGATCTCAAAGAACATGATTTCAGGAGTTGCTGCTTGAATATGTGAAAAATTGCATGTAAAACATCAAGCAAAGCCATTTGTTTTGTCTTAGAGCTTTCAGAACAACAAAAAACTGAAAACCAAAACTGGTCTCAGTGCAAAGTTAGTCAATCATTGTTTAACAAGGAAGGATAAAGAGAACGAAGGCTCAATTCCCTAAACACGGTTCATTTCTCTCTTTTTAGAGGCCAGGCAGATATATGAGTTCAACCATGTCCTTGACCCCTTCCACTCCCTCTGCCTGCACATTCACTCACAATAAATTCCTTCACTCTGAGGGGCTGGGAAGCTTGCCAGCTTCATATCCAAATTCAGACAAAGGAGAAGTTCACTGTGTAGAGAGACAGGACTCACTGTTGCTATTTAGGCACTTCATTTTATTTCACACTTGCTGTTAGCAGATAAATCAATAGCAAGGCTTTCCACACCTTGGGTCATGAAGAAAGTATTCAGTTCTGAAGAGCTTCAGTGAATATTTTAGGAATATATTTAAGTTGGGTTAGAAATTTGGGTAAAATGGTGTTAACACTCTTCAGTGAGTTTCACTAAGAGGGCAGAAATGAAGAAATTGATCAGAATCTCTTGACAGATGTTTTCCAAAATATAAATATTCCTATTCAGGGCACTAAGAATAACTCTAGAGTGATGTAGTTTGAAAATGTCTCCAGAGATTTTGGGCAATAAAAACTCCTGTTCTAGAGGAGATCATCACATTTAGGATCAGAGAACTGTGCCTTGTTTAAATTCTGTGTCTACTCATCTTTAGAAAATCACTAACATAGTGTCATTGTATAAAAGGCAACTCAGAACCTCTCTGATGTTTTTACATTATACCCTTACCTTATTCAGATGTTTTTTTCCAGCTTATTGTGTGATGTGGTGGCCTATTGGAAGGGTACTCCATCAGAGACCAAACTTGTGTTTACTTTCACTTCATTATCTTGAGAACTGCCTTTTTTAGAAAGGGGGACTACTTTGGAATCCTTTTGCCTACTTTAGAACCACCTGGAGAGCATGTTAAAACTCAGTCTTCTGAGTGCTATACCCAGGGTTTCTGATTTAATAGGCATAGGGTGGAACCTATGCCTATTACATTTCTAATAAGTTCCCAGGTAATGCTGATGCTGGTGGTTCAGGGATCACATCTGGAGAACCACTGTCTTTATCCTAGTTCTGTGCAGGAGCTGCTGCAGCTGTTTTAGCATCCCTACCTTATACACTTTGTCACAGTTCATATCCAGAGAATCTTGGTGTTAAGGACTCCTCCTACCTCCACTTCCCCAGGGCACCATTTTGATAATTATGCTCTTGTGCACTGGAGTTTCCTGAGCCCTGTACATATCTTCCAAGCCACTTACCTTGTCCTGGAAATGAGACTTGGGCATTCATTTTTATTGTAATGATTTTGCTATTTACCAGATACTCTGCTTGTAGGAATGGATGAAGGGAGTGAATAGCAGTCAGAAGCTGAAGACTCTCATACCACAGATCTAACCCTCCAAATTTATTGATTCTATTTTAACTATTTATGTACAACCCAATATTCTGTCCACTCATTTCTTTACTTTTCATAGGCATAATTTGGGAGCTACAAGACAGGGAGGCCACAAGATTCACAGGTAAAGAAAACTCAAGTGGGAAATAATAAACACTTTGAAAACCATTTTTGGAAAGTATACATTTTCAAGAGCAAGGTAGGTGTGGTGGACAGAATTCTAAAGGTGTACCCATGCCAAGATTCCCATTTTATATAAACACTAATTTAGATACTACTGTGAAGGGACTCTACAGATATAATTACAGTTGCTAATCAATTAACTTTAAAAATAAGGAGATAATCCTAAATTTTCTGTGTAGGTCCAGTGGAATTAAATTAGCTCGCAAAAGCAAAAGAGGGGAAAGAAAAGTCAGAGAGATGCAGCAGAAGAGAGATGTGGTAGAAAGGGAGGCTGGGAAGATTTAAAACGTGAGAGGTACACACCAGCTGTTGCTGGATTTGACAATAAAGTGGACCACAAACCAGAAGATGTGGGCAGCTTCTAGAATCGGAGAGTGATTCATGGATAACAGGCAGCAAGGAAATGGGTATCTCAGTTCTATAACAGCATGGAACTGAATTTTGCTAAAAACCTGAATTAATCTGGAAGGGGAATAACTCCCAGAGGATCCAGATAAGTGTCAAAGCTAAGTAATATTTTGATTTCTGCCTTGTGTGACCCAGAACAGAGAAACTTGCTGACCCAACTCAAACTTTTGTCCTATAGAAATATGAAATAGCAAATTTGTGTTTAAAGCTGCTAACTCTGTGGCAATTCATTCAGACAGCAATAGAAAAAAGATACAGGGGATAACAGAAATCTAAATGAAATATAAATTTTTAAAAAAATACTCATACTCATATATGCTTTCAAAAAAGGGTAACAAGGTAAATAGAAGAGGAGCATTGGGAAGAAAATATTTCTTTCCTTATGCATCATGAGGCTCATGCCCGAGACTCCTATAACAAAGAAAAGACTAATAAGCACTTTTTTAAAAGAATATTTTTAAAGAGAGTTGGAAAGTGAGAGAGAGAGAGAGTATGCAAAAGAGAGAATCAATTTTATTTAGTTTTTCATGTGACTTTTGTTGCTCTGACTTAGTTGTGTATGTTGTGCTGCAGTTTGAAACCTGCATCCTTGCACATGCCAGGCAAGCGCTGCAACCACTGAGCCACTGCTCCAGCTCCAGTCTTCACACTTTTAAAATATGAATTATTATTTTTTCTGGTGCTGGGGATTGAACTTAGGGCCTTATACATGCCATGCAAACCATTCTACCACTGAGCTATACCATCAGCCCTATTTAATATATTTTATGTAACACGAGAATATTCAGAAATGATTACCCAAAGACCCAGTGAAATTGTGTATATTTTATGATAAGCTGATGATGAAGTGGATAGTTGTATATGATTGGACAAAATGAGAATAGGATCAAATAGTCATAAACTGGGACATGGGAACTTAACAAGGTCTATTTGTTCAGATACTTCTTGGCATCCCTGTGTCACATTCCTTTCCTCCAGGCATAGGGCAGGACCCCTCTGGAATGAGAGTCTTATGACCTGTTTCCAGAGAAAGGTTAGTTAGGTTTTATGGCTCAATTCAGAGGACAATGAGTAAGAGAAATTTTTTCTAGTTTATATGGCTTGCGTCTTCTGTTTCTTCAAATGCCATGTGTCATATTTTGGGGTAACCTGCCCTGAACCCTATCAGGAACCACAGTATTAATTAAGAAAATAATTATTTTGAATATGTGTAAAAGGTTCAAGGTGTTCCTTCAAAAGAAAAAAACATTAAGAACACTTCTGATTAGTCAGAATTTTAACTGAAATTTGTGATAATCTGGCTGCTGCTCTCCTTAGCCCCAGTTAACAAAGCTGGATTTTTCTCATGGATTATATCAGGAAGGTCTATCTACTCTTGTCAACCTTCTAGTTTCCACATTTTCTTGCAAGAACAGCAGCTCTGTTATGCTCTTTTTTAAAATGAGGACTAGAGAGAGTTCTGCTTTTGCATATCAGAGATTGATGTACATGTCCAAATACTGACCTTCCAGATGCCAGCTGCTCTTCTGTAGTACTGTTTCTGAGAGGGTATTCTGCTTGTCTCCCAGTACTGATGCTACCAGAATTAAACTAGAGAAGGCACTGCACTTGAGAGAACTAGCCTCTCAATTGCAAAATATTTATTGAACATTTTTTCCTTATACAGTGAACATGAATAATCCAACACTTTAGACAGTGAAGAGTGTGTCATTAATTATCATACCAGGACAATAGGCAATAACTTAAGCTGTCTTGGCAATCCAGTATGAATATTCACCATGGCTACATTTCAAGTGATAACCCAGGGCTTGGATTAAAGCAGTAAACAGCACAGACAAGGCACAAATCAGTGGCATCTAGGTGTTCATATTCTGCTAGGAAAGATAGGCAATAAGCAAAGCAATGAAGAAATTATTACATAATGTTCAACAGTGATAAAGGGTTATAGGAAAAATAAAACAGGGATGGAGGAATGTGTGCATGTATGTGAGGTGGTGCAATTTAAAATGTGCTGCTCAGTCTGCTATGGTGAACCTTGCCTATAATCCCAGCAGATCAGTACAGGCTGAGTAAGGAAGATTGGAAGTTCAAGGCCAACCTTGGGAATTTAGCAAGACCCTGTATCTAAATAAATAGATAAATAAATAAATAAATAGGACTGGGGATGTGTCTCAGTGGTTAAGTACTATTTGTTTCAATCCCCGGTAACCCTGCCTTCCTGCCCCCACCAAAAAAAGTGTTGGTCTGAGAAAGCTTCATTGAGAATATGATGTTTTAGGTTTTATTGGAGACAGGGTTTTGTTGTGCTGCCTAAGTTGGCCTCAAACTCCTAGGCTCAAGCAATTTTTCTGTCTCAGCTTCCTAAGTAGCTGGGACTATAGACATACAACACCATGCCCAATAAAAGTTGACATCTGTGCAGAGAGTTGTAGAGGGTGTTAGAGAGCAACATAAGGAAATCTGGGGGGAACGAGTTCCAGTAAGAGAAGAGAAAATGTAAACAGCCTGAGGACAGAGTATATGTGGTATATTCTAGGTAAGAGAAGGGCACGGCACAGGTCAGATCAAGAAGGGCTTTGAAGGCCATTGTGAAGATTCTACCTTTACTTTGAGAGAAATGAGAACCCAAGGGGAAGTGTGAATCATTAGGGTGGTATTGATCCAATTCTGGTTTCAACAGGATCCAAGTAGTTGTGATGTTCAGAAAAGAGTATGGGAACCCTGGTGGAAGCATTAGGACTAGTGTCTTGTTCACATGAATGAACAAAGGAACAAACCTCGTATGAGCAGCCTCACAGGTCCTGGGATATGTAGCCTGTCCCTTGGCCACACAGGCCTTTAGGTAAACCTTGTGTTCATTGGAGGTTCCTTCTTGCCAGTTTAAAAGGTTGTGAATAGACAGCTAGAGCTTGACGACAATTACTAAGGGCCAAAATGAGATAGGAATCAAAGTTATAGACATACGTTTGCATTATAAATGAACAGAAAGATAGCTTACCATGCTATTTTGTACTATAACTGATCCTTGCAGGGGATTATGATATTGTGAGATCAGAAGAAATGCATATTTGGTCTGAGCCCCAGTTCCTGGCCCAGAGCTCCTAAAATCCTTGTTATTTTCTGACTGACAGAAGTGCTAGGTACACATTCTGATATTTGGCCTTCGATGTTAGTTCCTTGGTAGAGAGCTCCTAATCTCTCAGAATTTCTAGTATTGTAAGAGGATCTTTTTTTCTAATGAGTTGAGTCTTTGTGGGATTCTTGGTGGGAACTAGTCACTAGTAAGACCAAAGCATGATTAGAACCTTGGAACATTCAGCCTCACTCTGCTCCTTCTTTCAGAAAGGAGAGAAGGGTTGGAGACTGAGCTAATAATTGATAATGAATACATTATGAGGCCTCCACAAAAATCCCTGAATTACAGGGTTTAGAGAGCTTACAGGTTGCTGAACATATGAAGGGACTGGAAGGGCAATATGTGGAAGAGGGCATGAAAGCTTCATGCCCCTTCCCTGATACCTTGCCCTATGTATCACTTCATTCAACTCTTCATCTGTGTTATTTATAATGAACCAGCAAAAGGAAATAAAGAGTTGTCCTAAGTTCTCTGAGCCAATCTAGCAAGTGGTTAAACCTGAGAAAGGGGTTGTATAAGCTGGGCATGGTGCCACAACTCAGAAAACTGAAGCAGGAGGATTGCAAGTCTGAGGTCAACCTTGACAGCTTAGGGGAACCCTGTATGAAAATAAAAAAAAATAGAAAGGGCTGGGGATGTAGCTCAGTGGTAAATTTTTCCTGAGTTCAATCTCCAGTACCAAAAAAGAAAGAAGTAATGGGTTGGGGCATAGCTCAGTGGCAGAGCACTTGCCCAGTATGCATGAGGACCTGGGTTCCATCTTTGCACCACTAAAATAAATAAATTTGAGAAAGGGGTTGTAGGAAACTCCAATTCATAGCCAAATTAGACAGAAGTTGTGTGTATCCTGGGAATTCACCACTTGTGACTGGCATGTATGAAATGAGGAGGAATAACTGAACCCCTTAATCTGTGAGATCTGAATGCTATCTTCAGGGAGTTAGCATTGGGATTGAATTAAACTGTAGGACCTAATGGTATTGAAGAATTAGCTAGTATGGGAAAACTCCAACGATATCTGGGTCAGAGCAATATTCTGTATTGAGTGTAGTATCATAGATGAAGTGTTCCGAAAATATCAAGACTGTTCAGAGTACAGTAAGAGAATATAGTTGGGTTTTTTCCCTATTACACAGAATACTTGCTTTTGAATTTAAAATGTCTACAAAACAACTATGCAAAATATGTAAATGCCCTGGTGTACCTTTTAGGCCAAGGATCATGTTTGAATATTTCTTTTGTTTCAACCTTTCACACAGTGGCAGAAGTTGCTTCTCAGCCAATATTTCACACAATGACAGAAGTTGCTTGAAATAGGCAGCCAAGTGAAAACACAAGGGGCATAGATGTTAACTGTAAATTACTTTGTGGAAAACTTTTCCTGAAGTGTGAACATCTGAGACATAAGCTAAATTAACATCTGTAAAGATCCTGTTACTATCCTCTACCTTACTGAGCTGGAAATATAGACCTTGATGCTCCTGTACCATGAAAATGTAGAAAAGTGATCCTCACTTCTCAGTAAGGAAAAAAATAATCTAAACAATTCAGGCAAAAAAGAAGTTAATAAATAACTATTTTAAATGTCTGGCTTGTGTCCAGTGCTCACAGTATTCAATGTTTTCTGCTGTACTCATTTTCCCCACTATATAAATACTGGCCAACACAATATACTAAGGTTCCCTAATCTAACAGTTATGCTTATGAGCAACTTTGAAAGGCAGCTTCTGCTTTTGTCATATAGTAATTCAACTGTAAAAATCCTCCTGCCATTTACTGTAGTAGGAATGTGCAACCAGTGACTACAACTGAACACAACAGTGTTTCTCCAGGGCTTTTCAATGGAAGAGTCACAGTTTCTTCACATTTTCATATTGCTGGGTTCAGACTTATTAACTCATATTAACTTAAAATTTCATGGGACATATTGAAATGTTCATTTTAGGGCATATGAGAAGGTGTCTTCACTTTGGCTTACAAGAATATTACATGGATTCAATTACTTACAGAAGTAAATAATTCACAGATTTTGATATAAAGTTTCATTAATTTAACATGCATTTATTATATACATTTTACTGGAGGGACAGGCAATGAACTCTAAGCACAATAATGTGGTTATATATTGACAGCATCTATTTATCCATCATTCTATCTATCGTATATCTACTTTATGATTGTGAAAAATGCTATAGTTGATAGAGAATTAAAACAGAATAACAAGGGGTTGGGGATTTATCTCAGTGGAAGAGCACTTGCCTAGCATGCGCAAGGCCCTGAGTTCCGTCCTTGGCCCTAAAAACAAAACAAAACAAAACAAAACAAATAACAAGTTTGAGGATGCTGGGTGTCATAGCACATGCCTATAATTCCAGGGATCAGGTGGGTGAGGTAAGAGAATCACAAATTCAAGGGTAGGATCAGTAATTTAGCAAAACCCTGTCTCAAAATAAAAAAAAAATAAAAAGGGATGGGCATCTAGCTCTATGGTAAAGCACGAGTGGGTTTGTAAGATGTATATCTTTTCTGTCAAACCTGAAAGATTGTGATGTATAATCTACTACCTCCTTTTACTACCTCCATTTTAGATCCCCCTCCCCCTTTGAAGATAGTAACTCCCTCACCTGTGTACGCCCACCTCTTTCCAAAGACCCCTTCCAGTACCCAGCCATCTTCTTCTGGTGAACTTGGAATCACTATGACCCTCACCACATGTGCAGTGACCCCCACCCCCATTCTCTCCCAGTGCCTCCTACTCCCTTTTTGCACCTGCCTCCACCTAATCATAGCCAATCGTGCAGACAGTGCACCTGAGCTCCTCCAATTAGGGCAAAGAGCAATATTACGTCAGGTTGAATTTAAAAACCCCTCACTTCCTTGTGAGGCACACATTTTCTCTTTAGCCCTTCGGCCGAAGTAAAATTTCTGCTTTGCTCACCCACACCTACCATGTGTTT
>PVKS010032162.1:5726-22888 GCA_004027875.1 Aplodontia rufa | reverse complement strand
TCCTCTCCGTCTCTGAAGGGAGACATGCTATTTGGTGTCCCCTCCCTGTCTCTGTTCCATATCAAGAATAATCATTCACATTAATGCTGTAAATATTCTACATATATTAATGTACAGTAAAAGGCTATATTGCAATGTTGGACCATATGTATGATAGTGGCCTGATAAACAGCTGAAATTTCTCTATTGCCTAAAGATGTTGAAGTTCTAATGTCATAGCTTAATGAATTAATCAGGTGTTTATGGTGATGATGGTGCAAATAAGCCTACCACACTGCCAGTTATATAAAATTATAACACACATGATTATGTATCATACATAATACTCAATAATGATAATAAATATGTTCTTGGTTTATTTATTTACTATATCACATTTTATATTGCTATTTTAGCATTAACTTCTTGTGCAAAAAAGGTTTAAGGTAAAACAGCATGACATATCATGCTGGCTGTAGTTCATATCTCTCATGCTTCCTGCATCTCTTGATGCAAGGTGGAATGATTGATCTATGCCACCTATGTTTGTGTAGGTACACTCTATGCTGTTCACACAAAGAAAACTTGCCTAATGATGCATTCCTCAGAATGTGTCCCCACTGGGCAGTGATGCATGACTGTATTAGCATCGTAGCCTCACAATCATATTGTGAGGTATTGTTACCACCCTCACAATTAAAACGGAAGAGCACAGACAGTCACCCTGCTGGTAAGTGGTAGATTTGGGATTTGAACCTAGAGCTCATATTCTCAACCACTGTGCTGTAAAGCATCGGGCTACACTCCACCCACACACACACAAACTGAAGTATTCAGTGGAATAGCAAGGAGTTTATCCTGAAAACAGTTAAGTATCCCTCCTACACTATAAATCACAGTAAGCTAAAAGCAGAGTGAATTTGTAAAACAGAGGGATGCATAATTGGTTATTGATTTTATTTATTTCCTACCTCATTTTCAAAAAATATATGAAGCAGCTTCCAAAAATGTCATACACAATACATGAAATACGAGTAAAAAATTTTAAAGGGGTCTAAAGAAGTAGATAAATCAATATGTGAACTGAAAAATTCAAGTTTGCTATATCTGAAAATAAAACCCAAATATGACCTTTCAGGCAACAAGACAAGGAAAGAACTGCAAATCATTGCAAAACTCTCATTATAAAATAGGAGAGTGTAGTGTAATGGTTAGCTTCACATTACTACAATGAAATACCCAAGGCAGATAACTTATAAAGAGAAAAGGTTTATTTAACTCACAGTTTTGGAAGTTCAAAGTTCAGGAATGGGCAGGATTAATTTGAACTCTGGTGAAGGCAGTGGGTGGCAGCAGGAGTACATGTAGGAACAAATAGTCATTTGCCAAAACAGGAGCAGAGAGGAGGATAGGAGGAGCCAGACTTGTTCCTTTTGTAACAATCCTCTCAAGGGATCTTAATGTGCACTTCTTCCTGCCCACAATGAACCTCCCACTAGACCCCCACCTCCCAAAGATTCCATCGCCTTCCAATGGCACCACAACAGGGACCAAGACTTTAATCACAATGGACCCTTGGGAGACACTCAGACCACATTCAAACTGTAGCAAAGAGAGCTGATTGAATGTTTATGTGATGTACAAGTTAAGTACATGATAGAGGAGGAAGAGTAGGTGGAATATCATGTAATTATATATTGAGTCACTGTGATTTTGGAGAAAGTTACCACTTTCATCAATTAGGAAAGTAAATTTGGAAAAGCTTCACATAGCCCCTTTGTCTGCCTTGAAGATATTTGGCTCCTTTCTTATGCTCACGACATTAAAATTCAATACAGATTGTTTTCATAAGTCATGAGCTCTATCCTTACAATGAATGCATCAAGCAGATGCAGGAAGGAAAAAAAGAAAAAGCCAGCAGAGTCAGGCATGGAAAGATGAAGTGTGAATGTGTTCTTGTGCTCATGGGGCTTAAAGCCCCCCTCCCCTGCTGTGCAGAGCAGTGGATCCTGTGCATTTTGTAAAGCTGTAGTGATTTTAAGTCGAGCTGGGATGGAGGCCGGCCATGGACTGGCACCCAAGACTATCAGACATCAGAGCTGAGAATAGAGTCCTTAGGGTGTTCCTGGGACCCCGGGTGCTCCTGGAAAATAGCAGCTACAGAGATGTTTAAGAGACTAGAAGACAACCAAGCAGTGAACAGTTCAACTGTTTGCACCCTTCATCTCTCCTGAACCTGATAATCCAGCACGCTGGGGCCTTTTCTTTTCTGGGAAATTAGTACTGTCCCTATGCTCCAGAAGTCTTAGAAATCAACAGAAATTCAGATAAGCATTTGATGTTACCAAGATGGCAACATCGCAACAGGTACCTGAGTCCACTTTCAGCACAAGTCATCACTCTGTCTCTAGCAGCCACCCTATCTCTCAATGTCACAACCAAACTTTTTGAAGGAGTTGTCTACACTTGCTCTATCTCCCTTTCATTACTCCAGTGAAATTGCTCTTGGCAGAGAAGCCAATGGCCTCCTTGTTGCTAAGTGGGCACATCCTTAGTTTCTTTGCAGGAGCAGATTTATCTTTTCTTTGGAAACACTTGCTTCTCTTGCCTGCCATTAAGCCCCTGGTACCCTGATTTTTCAATTGCTCTCCTCCTGCATGTGAACCTGGCACCATAGGATCTCTACAAAGGGACAGAAGGTCTGTCTGTTCACCATTGTTTCTCCTAGCACCTAGAAAAATGATGGGCATGTAGGAAGTAATCAATTAATATTATTGATGAAATGAACAAATGTGAGTTTTGTTAATATTAGGATTAATATCCTAATGCTTTTTTAAAAAGGATTGGAGAGGGTTTAAAATATTAGAATATATCTGACCATATAACAACATCTTAAAAGAGAAAGAAATAATAGAAACCAAACAAAAATGAAATGAGATATACACATACCAGCTTCCTGAATGAATTAGTACTACAATTGAACACTAAATTTAGTGCTGAACTTCCTGGTAAACAAAGCAAAATGAGAAATATGTCTAATTATATAGTTTTATTGGCATATGAAAGGAAGCATACACGTTTGACTATGGAGAAAAATATTTTCCAACATTAAAAGTCAGTAAGTGTTAAGTCACAGTCAGTAAGTGTTAACTCTATATAGAAGAGTTATTAGGTGACATATTAGACAGTGTCTTTGAATAACATTTTCAAAATATATGAATGCCTCTCCAAATTGTATTTTTAGACACTAGGATGACACTAAGAAGGGGTAGGTATTTCAAGACATGCCATAACTACCTTCTTAGGGAAATGAATTGGAATTGGGTGGAATAAACTTCTGGGCACCAGGAACCAGAAGATGCATTAACAATGTTAATTGAAACACCAAGGTGCTCTTGCTGGAAAGCCTAAATCTTAATGGTGGCTGAGGAAGGCTAGCTGTACTGATCTTCACAACGGAGCACACACAGACCCTAATTCCTCTTCCCTTCAGAGATTTAATATGATGAGTTCAGAAAAACCTCAAAAGAAGGGGAAATCTGCACCCTAATAATTAACATGTTCTTGGCAACATGTTACAGTCCCAAATGGAGGCCACGTGGGATTTCCCTCTCCTGCTAGATTTAAGTTGCATCAAAAGAACCAAGACAATAGAAATTAGACTGAAAAATGAAGTCAAGAGATAGCAGGGGAAGTTAGACTGTTCTTAACCCTCCTCTCCAACATCCAAATTAAACATGGAGTTTAAACAAGAGTTGGGAGGCCAGCTTTTCAGTGAGTAGTTTTGGAGAGAGTGCAGGGTATGCTAAGAGGCCCTCCAGTACCCTTGCTCACAAGTGGGGAGAATGGACGGTGCATTTCCTTTCCCTTCCAGTAGAGGAGAACTGAATATGGATCACTCTCTATTTGGGGGGTCAGGGGATTGCACTACATGGAAGACCTGCAAGGGCTGGATAGTGACCTTGCTGGCCAAGTGAAGAGACAGCTGGGCTGAACAAGTGGGCAAAGGACAAAGGGACTGTGCTCGCCGTTTGTGGACCTGGATGCTGCCCCACTACGTCACCTGGGGGATAAAAAGACCTCAGCAGAGAGATGTCCTTGTGAGACAGGGGGAAAAGTTAGGCAGTCAGAGTAGTTAGAATGTTCGAGTCAATCCAGTGGAAACTGCTTCTTTTCCTTCAAGATCAATTTGACGTCCCCCAATGCTAGTGAGAAGGGTCTGGCAAGGTGGTTCCAGATGCAGACACTGCCTTCTGCTGAGAAAGGCGCCACATTCTTTCTATTGATGCCTGAGATGCAAACACAAGGTTGGACCCAACCAGAATTTCCCACACCCATGTCCTAGGTTTGGGGGAAGGAAGAGGATGACCAACTGAAGGGTGAACTTCCTATTTTAAAGGGGCAAACCTAGCTGCCTCTTCGGCTCTGTCCCCTTCTCCCACTCTGGGGGAAGTCTGCTTGTTTCTCTATGCTTTACTTTCTGTGCTTTCTATAATAAAACTTGTCTACTATGCTTGCCTTGGTGCCCCTCAGTTTCATTCTTCCAATTGGAGAGGACACGAACCGAACATCCACAAAACCGGCATCACTTGGATTTCCAGGAATGCAAAAAAGTAGAGTCAATTATCGGGATTGAGATGTCTGAACTCCTGTCTGGGATCTACCGAGAGAGAACTGAGTGATTATGAAGAGTAGGGAGTCTCTGAAGAAGCCAGGAGTATTTGTGATACCGCCCAAGTCCTGAGAGGGCCCGCCCATTCTGGAACTTTCCTGCATCCTCCTCCAGTTCTCCCTGCAGCTTCTCTATGCGGGGAGGGGTGTGTGAAGGTCCAAAACTGACATCACTATGTTACCGGAGAAGGGACAGAGGAGAGAATCCCAGTTACTCCACCCTCACCCTGTTCTCCATGTTGGCCTGAGTTGGAGCTTCAATTTTAAATTCGGTTCACAGTATTTATTTTCCACAGGTCTGGACATTGAATTTCAGAAGCAAGACTAAATTTGATGGCTTAAATGGCAATAGGACTCTTTTAGCTCAGAGGAATCAGAAGTCAGAAGGTCCACTGGAGTTTCCTCCGGGGCCAGGGAACAGCCCACGGTGCCCTTTCAAAGGGATCTTGAAGGGAGCAAAGCTTCAGTGTGAGCCTGCAAAGCACTGTCCCAGCTCTGGAGCTGTGACAACTGAGGGCAGAGGATCTGCTGAAGGCAGGCTTGGGGACAGAGTGCCTGCAGTGAAGGGCCCTTCCCTGGCATCAGGGGCAGGAAATATAGTCACTCTCTGGCACCTGGGAGTCTGGGAATGAAGGTGACAGAGATGGACAAGCTCCTGGCAGGAAGGGGAGGGTCGGAGCCAGCACAGCAGTCAGGGAAGGCATCAAGGCCAGCCAGCAGGGCCAAGCCAAGACTCCTCCCTCAGATCACACCACCAGATGCCCAGGCAAGTTAGCTCAGTGATATGGCCTGGTGTCCTCAACTCAGGGAAGAAAGGTGAGTTCAGAGGCAGAATCAAAAGGTGTCATTAGAATCTGCACATGTGATATCTGCCTTCAGGCAGGCAAGAGTGCTCCAAGCACTTTAGAAGAAAGGCACAGTTCAGATACAAAGTAATATTATTATCATCTTAATTATAATTAGAACCTACAAGTCAAGTCTTGAAAGACATTTATAGCACATCCTTACTTGTTTAGGTCAGCTTCCCAGAAAGGGCAAAAAATAGACTTGGATATTTTTCATTCTGGCAAGAAATAGATGGGTGTATGTGTCAGGGCTATGCTCTAAAGCACCCCTATTTAAGGATGTCCTTTAGGGCTCAGGTATATTAAAGTGCTGACGAGAGCCAAAAAGCACAACATGGTAGAAAATAGGCTTGTTTTTTGAGCTTTGGAGGGCTTCGAGCCAATTGGAAGCTCCCACCCACTGTGAAGTAATGCAACTGGTAAAAGAGCTGGTAAATGATCCATGACTCAGGGCTGCTGAGTGATGGGTCTGCAGAGCGGAGCAAGAGGGGAGGATGCTGAACAAACACCCAAAGGTTCTTCATTATCCCAGGACTTAGTTTCTGAGCTGAGGATAGTTCAGCCTCCCTGACCTTTCACCTCTCCTCTTCCACCCCTTTATGAGGGCGTGAGGCATAAGAGCTGTTGAAACCAGAGCTTCATGGATGGAAAGAGGCACCCCACGGTGTAGTGCAACTGGGTTTGCAGGCTTCGCCATGGACGAAGACAGATGTTGCATAACAGCGTATGAAAAACTGGTTTTTAAAAGTCTGTGTACCTGTGTCATAGTCGATGAGAACTTACCAAGGTGCAGCTAGGCATTATTTTCTTTCTGTCTCAACTCATATCCCCAAAATGTAGGCTCCAAGCTCCCTTGGCTTCCCAGGGCCCCTGTCATGCCTGGAATTGCCCAGTCTCATACTGAGAACCCATTTCTTGGTTCCCTTTTCCGTATCAGTTCCTACATTCCAAACTTACTTCCTTAGTCTTGTTCCTTGTGGACTCCAATAGTTTGAAAATCAGCAATGTGTTATTAATGTATCCCCTCCTTCAGATAACCTTAGGAGATCTGTGTCAACCTCCTGGAATGGGACTTGCAGACCCGTTTGAGGTACCTCCTCATCCAGTGGGGTGACAGCTGGTGTAGGGCATCTCTTGACAGCACCAGGGACACATAGGTGGCTAAAAGGTCTCAGAGCAACAGCATTTCCCCCCAACATTGCTTTGGGTTTTCTTTTCTTTTCTTTTTCTTCTCCCCACTCCCCCGGCTCAGATTAGTTTGCCTCTTTCTAAGATTCTAATCCTGAGGTTTGTTATGACTCACATTTAAAACAAGCACATTTTAATTATCCTCCTCTAAGTATTGTAGCAGTTTTCCCTGGGAGGGAAGAAACCAGGAGTCCATTCCAAAAACTCTGGGAAAGCAAACTCCAGTCTTTCCAGTGATCACTACATATTTTTCACTCATGGAGCAGTTTACTGAAGTAAAGAGCAACTTTTTTTACACTTTCTGCATAATTCTGTGCAAAAATTTACAGTGTCAAGAGAACATGGTCATTCTGAGCAAACTGTGTAGCCCCTTTTCTGTTTCTCCACAGGCACGGGCAAGCGCTAGCTCCTCATGCTAAAATGCTCTCAATTTGGTGCCTGCCAGCAGCGAGCATGGCAGTGTGAACATGCGAATCCTCGCTCTGAACTGCCTAGGCCCACATTTTGCAAATGTCATTTCTTGGGATTCTGTTTTATCTGAGAAACAACGTTTCACCAGCAGCCCTGAAACTGGCTGAAGATGCAGTGTACACCCCTGAATCCTGCAGGAAGAAGTGCTAGTGAGGCCCTTGCGCATTCGACAGATGCACTGCTTCTGAGGAGCCTTTTTAGGACAAGGTTAAACTCTCACATCACCCTACGAATCTTAGGAAATGAAAATCAAATACAGTGCTTTTACAAGTTCCTCGATTCTGTTTTTTTCTTTATAACATCTGGTGTAAGTGCTAATCTAAAAGAAAAAGTTAAAGCCTTTTTTGCTTTCTAACAACGACACAACATGAGTTCAATGGACACTAAAGCATAGAACTGAAAATGTTATGTCTTTGAAACATGGATTTTTATATAACAGAATAATAATTTGGAACTCCCCTGATTAATGTCATAATCTCCAAAGTGTTTTTAATTGTGCAAAATCAGTATAAGCCTTACTCAAATTTACCCCAAATAGATAGTTACTATCTTAAAATTGAAAAAAAATACTGTCTCCTTTGAGAATCATTAGACGTATATTTATTTGTTAGGGTTTGCAATAAAAGAGTTAAGCTGACAGTTAAACTGGTCACTAGGTACTTTTACCTTAAGAAAGGTCACAGAGAAATGTACTTCCTACAATCTTCAAATGAGTTTTACTAAGGTTTATACTCAATACAACTATCATACCTGTGTATTTAGACAATATATAGACTTCCTACTAAATGCAAGAATTAGTTAAATTGTCTGTGTTGGTATGATAGATAATGAATTACAAAATGAATGAGGTACATGTTCTATAGAGGTAAAGTTAGGGTTGAAAACAACCTATTATTGTTCAAATTACAATGCATTCTTGTTTGCCTGGAATCTAAATGCATAAACACATCAAATAATGTAAATGCTTTAGAAACATTCTGCTTTTCTTATTCTTATGATGTGACTTATAAGCAAGTTGAAAAAGACATGCATATAACTCACAAAGAAACTTCTAGGCTGCATCTTAATAGCTGTGTAGCTTCTATCCAAGATGTTTGCTAATAGTAATGATTATTATTCACAGATGTTCTTTTTCCGAAGGATCCCAAGCTTCAATCTATGCTTTCACCAGACTGGGGATGTGGAAGAACCTTGTGCAGAAGGGTTACCATAGAAATGCTTGTCACCGTTCTGTTACCCCAGGTGCAGCTCCTAAAGTTCCATCACTTGAGCATACGTAAGCAGGGAATATACTTGAGCATCGAGCACAAGTGTTACTCTTAGCAGCAACAGGAGCAAACACCTTTCTGGAAGCGTTACCCTATCTGCCTCAGGAGCACTGGCCCATCTCAAACAGAATTTCCAAGCTCCTGCTCCTCGTGTCTCCAAGCACCAGACTCACCTGTCCATCTCAGCTCTCTGACCAAATGCAGATTTTCTTACTCCTCCTCATGATTGTATACTTTACATGGAAAAGGAGTAGTTCTCCTTCCACCTGGGCAAGTTAAAGAATATTATGAAGGAAACATTCGATTTCTTCCCACCTTGGCTGTCAGAGTTTTGGGAGCTGGGTAGAAAGAAAGGTGGTACCATAGGAACTGCAAAACCAAGTGTTAGCTGCCTGGATATTGCAGGCCATCCAGATTTCTGGAGTGCTATTTTCCCCTAAGATTCAAGTGGGGTGGCAGGAACCCATCTGCCACTTGTGGTGCAGGTTATCATGTCCCTCCCCACAATGTCTCTGGGGACTTTTGAGGAGCTTACATGTCTCCTCGTCACCATTGCTTGGATTTTTTGCTGCTAACCCCCTGTCTTGCCACCTGGGACTCCTCTGTTTCCCACACTGCTTTGCCCTGTGTTAGATGCGCCTTCGTTTTCTCCAAAACAACACCCGCAAGGCTGAGATGTGCAGCAGTGTTTGAACAGAAGGGGGTTACAGTAGAGATCAGCCAAGGACATTAGATGCCACTGTTGAGAAAGCCCATTTGTTACAGCTGCAATGGGAAGTTCCCTGCCAGCCCCATTACCCCTTAGGTCAATCTCAATGCCATTTCCTCAGGTCCTTCCTGCCCTCTTGTAGGAGCTGATCATCACCTCCAAATCTTGATTTCTTTCTTATGTGCACCAGCTAGTTCTCCATCCCTTACTCCCCACTAAATTCACCAGCCCATCAAGGCCTCTGCTAAGGCAGAGGCCCCTTACTCTAGGCCTCTGCCCTTAAGCTGCACAAAGCCCTGACAGATGCTTTAAAGTCACATGATCAAAATTATAATCATAATAGAACATTTGTTTCCCTCATTATCTGGAAGAGATAGGAAGGCAGAATATTGGGTAGGCTAGAAGACAGCTGTGGCCCAGAGTCACAGAGGCCCAAAGCAACAGTGGTTTAAATGAAAAGGAATTTTTAGTGTCTCCCACACATAGATGTCAGAGCTAGAATTAGGGCACTGCTACAGGAGGTCATCCTCAGGGATCCAAGTTCCTTTCATGTTATTGCTCTGCTCCCTCTAAGGTGCTGTTTTCATCACCCAGTTCCAGATGGCTCACAACCACATCCTGGTCCAGCCAGTAAAAAGGGATAAAAGGCCATGGAGAGGCCAAGGCTCCTCCCCTTAGGGTATAACCTAGAAGTCACCTACCTCACTTACCCTCACATCTGTGGGCCAAAACTGATCACATGCCTGCAAGAGTTGCCGGGGAAAATAGTCTTTATTTTAGGTGACCATGTGTCTAGCTAATTGGAACTACTATAAAAATGCACTGTCTGGGGCTGAGTGTGTAGCTTAGTAGTAAAGCATTTGCCTATCATGCATAAGGGCCTGGGTTCAATTCCCAGCACTAGAAAAAAAGATCATTGTGTCCTATACTAGCTTCTAGTCACATGTGGCTATTTAAATTTAAATTAAGGGACTAGAGAGGCTGCTCAACTGAAGAGCACTTGCCGGGAATTCCAGCACCACATACACAACTAAGAGTTGGAAAAAACAAAAACTAGATGCATAAATATATTAAATTGATTTTTCTAACTTAGTCTCTGAAAAGAATTAAATGAATTATATAAAATTCAAAATTCAGCTCTTTAGTCAGACTAGACTAAAGGGCTCAATACCCACGCATGACTCATGGTGATCGTGTTGGGCAATGTTGATACAGAACATTTTCATCGTCGCAGTAAGTTCTACTGGACAGTGCTGCTATAAAGGAAAGAGGGAAATGCCGATCACATAACCATTTGAGAATTTGAGACTAGCTACAGTCATTGTCACAGGCAACGTAAAGATTCATTCTTTCCCCTTTAAGCATGCACTCTTGGAGTTGGGGACTTTTCCAGTCCTCCACTGTGATCTGTGTGCTGTAACTGCTCGCTTGTTACATTCCCTGCAGCTGCTGTCCAGCCAGTGATCATGGGCAAAGGATCTAACACATGCCTGGCACATACCAGTCATTCAGTGTTGGTTCCCTTTTCCTGTCACTGCCCCTGCCTTGCCCCCATACATATTCACAGCTCCCTCCCCTTTGTGGAACTTAGTTACAGAGACCGGTGTCACTTCTTTGAGAGTGAGTCATTATTAAATGATCCCACATCACAGAAGAGGAACTGAGGAGACTCAGCCTTTCCGAGGGAGGGAGGTGTACACAGGATGGGATCCCAGTGTCTGCTTTGATGCAGTGGAAAGCCTGACAATGACAGATGACCTCCTCTCATGCCTTTTTAAGAATTCAGGGAGAGAAAATGAGTACATCTGCTTGCAGAAGAAAAGGAGGCTGTCCTCTCCCACTACCCGGCTCTTCACCAGCAGGTGTGTTAGTCTTGGACAGTGTTTGCTTCTGGCCTTGTGGACCACACACAAATTCACAGCAGCTCTTGATTCTGGTGGGCCCTGGAAGTCAAACTGCTTTGTCTCCTTGACCTTTGGCTTCTGGGTACCCTGTGCCTTTAGAGGCCTTCTCTGGTGATAAAGAATCTACATCCAGTAACATTCCAGAGCCCCTTGGTGGTGAAAGGTAGAGGTGGCAAGAGAAGGAAAAAAAAGTGAAGGAGACTGAGTCAACATTAGTCCCTCAAGGGAACACATCTGTTTGGGCTCTTGGGCAATTCTTAAACTTGACGAAGGCACATACCCATTTGAGAATAGCTACAAACTAGAAAGAAATGCATGTACCAAAAGATACCAGCATCGCAGAAGTTTCATGGACATACTTAGTTATGTTACTTTTTGGCTCAGTGTTCCAAACAGTTATTGTGGTTTCTTAAAGTTTTATGAGAGAACATTATCAGATATAAAGGAGTTCTCCAGGGCCCTAAGCCCATTAAGGGCCAGAGCTTAAAAGAGCCCCATCACGAACAGATACCTCAGCACACAGGCTGCATTTTGATTTCTGTGTTTCTGTGGATGTAAAGGACACGGTCTGAGGATTATATCCCAGGGATGGAAGCAACCATATTCACCACAGCTGAGACAATAAGACCTGAAGTTTCCAAACTCAGGAGCAAAAAATTACTCAGATTTGAAGACAGGGAAATTAAAATGCATGAGAAATGAGAATATAGGAGGCTCAACTACCCAAACTTACAAATGAGAAAATAACATTCCTGATTTGAAATCTCCTTGGGGAGAAGAGGGCTTTGCTATGTTATGAGAGCAAAAGATTATTGCATAGTTGATGAGGGGCTCCCTGAGGTTTCTTGGCTCAAGTGCAGGGAGTGAGTGTGATCAAGGCTTAGCGTGAAGTGTGGAGCAAAGCAGAGAGCAGGCCACAAACACAGAGACTACATTATCATGACGTGTGCTATGTCACCTGGGGCTGCCATCAATGACATTTTTAACTTCTCCTGCTTTTCCAGCATTCTAACTCCCAGGCCAGCTGATGTTCACAGTTTTGTAGAATCTCTGTCCCCTTAAATCAGTGGTTCTCATCCCTGGCTGCACATTAGAGCCATCTGGAGACTTTAAAAACACTGCTGCCTGGACATGCCATTTGATTGGTCTGGGGGGGACCCAGGAATTCCTGGCAATAAAAGTTCCCCAGGTGATTCTAATACACAACTGGGGCTGCCCCTCTTATAAAATGTTGATGGAAACTATTGTAGGTATTTTGGGGATCCGCAGAGAATTGAAATACTTATTAATCAGAGGAAAACCAAAAGGACTGTACTTTTAATAAACAGAGCAGCCCAAAGAAGGGTGACCAGGAAAATGGGTTTGTGGGTCTGATGTTGTCCTCCTTTGAGTCATTAAATAACAATCTGATCTGCTTCTGTAATGAAACTGAACTTCTGTTAAATACTTAGTAAAATGAGAGTTTCCAGAGATAATTAATCAAGAATGAGTTTCATGCTATTCCAATTAGGTGATGGGTTAAATAATGGACCACATAAAAATTCCAACAGAGATAAAGGAGACTGAGCGGGATCCAAGGAGAGGGTGGGGTTGGTGGCCACATGGCGGTTGGCATTATCAGCTGTGCTTATTATGTGGCAATAGTATAGTGATTTTGCACTTTGATAGAGTTTACTACTATTCCAATGAGGTGTTAAGTTAAATCTCATCTTTCTTTCAGTGTGATGATCTTTGTTTTTAGGAAGCAGACAGAGGTCTAAGGATGACTCTAGAGATTATTCAGTTACATGCTCAGAGAAGTTAGGGTGTGTGGGCTTGGGCTCCCCCAAAATACACTCCACAATAAGGGTTCAAGAGCAAGAGTTCATTTGGAAGTTGATCACAAGAAACACCCGAAGGAGATGAGGAAAGGAACAAGGCAATAAAGGGTACATTATCAAACAGTTGCCACTGAGGGCAATGGGTGGGGGATTGATCCGTTCGTGTAGACTTAACCTCAGAGTCACCCTAACTGAGATGTGAGGAAACGGGTTTGATCTGCCAAGCCCCCAGTGGAGCAGGATTGAGGGCTGCTTCCAGGGCATTAACCCCCTTTTTTTCTGACTCCTAAGACTAATGTGCTCCCCACAGAAAAATTAAAGTTCAAAGAGAGTGGCAGGTATACAGAATAAGCTGGCTTTGGTGTATAGAAAGCAGAGTGGAAAGATCACAGTGGGGAATCAGCAGTGTCTGCCACAGGGTATAAACCCATCCATCCATCAGAATAATTATCAAGTGTCAGTTGTACAATTCACGTAAAGGCTGGGCGCATGCTTGCAAAAACTGTTACAGATTTCTGTATTCTGTATAGTGACCTTACAGAGAAGGACCAGGGGTATATGCAGTCTGTCTCATTTCTTTTTATTGGCCTGTGAATCTCCCAGTCCATCCTGTCTTTGAACGGAGGAGAGAACATTTTCTCTGACTCTCCAAAAATTTTCTGTGCATTAGATTACGTCTTCTACCTCCCATTCCCACCCCAAGTTTCAAAACTCAATTACAGTTTAGCAGGTAGAGCCATTAGGCGTGGCTCACCAAAGGTAAAGGGAGAAAAGTCATTTGAATGTGGTTAGATTCACTGATACTAAAGGAGATGACAGTCAACCTGGCTCAGGCCCCTGAGTCTCCTGATGTTCTCACTTTACAAAGTTCAAAGTCCCTGTCACTGCACACCTAGGCTGTGTCCTCCAGAAACAGTCAAAAGCGTGTGTTCTTTGTAATAGCTTATTGTAATAATCAAATGCTTATTTCCAGTCATCAAAAAGATTCTCACCAGTGAGAAGACACAGTTGAGATGCAATCTGGGTGCTACAGTTTGTCCTTTCCAAATGTATGTTATTTAATTGCCATTGTAACCATATTAAAAGGTGTGACCTTTAAGAGATAATTAGGCAATGAGGGTTCTACCATCCTACATGAGTTCATGTTGTTATCAGTGGACTGAGTTGTTATGGGAGTGGGTTCTTTATGAAAGTTAGGATGCTTTATGTCTCTCTCACCCCCGTTTTCTTATTTTTAACACTTCTACCACGAGATGACACAATAACTTTTTCTCTCTTCAGATACATTCTCCCGGATCTGGGACTTCCCAGTCTCTGAAACGGTGAGAAAAAAGTTTTCATTCATTCTAAATTACCCAGTCTGTAGTATTCTGTTCTAGCAGTGCTATGGTTTGAATGCAATTTGTCCCTTAAAGGTTCATGTATAGGTTGCTTGGTCCCCTTCAAAAGATGGAGCTTAAGGAAAGTGGCTAGATCAAGGCGAGCCAGGAAGTTCTGCACTTGGAGAGATTAATGTAGTTGTGCAGGGACCCCAGTTAGTTTTTTCCAGGGTGAAATGTTGTTAAGTGAGTTTGTCCCACGCATTGCTTGTGTCTGCAAGTGGGGGCTTCTGTTTCCAGTTCTCTGCTATGTTGCAACGTAGCAGGAACACTACGTCATTTGGACTTCCAGCCATCAGAATTGTGAGCCAAATAAATCTCTCTTTATAATGTACCTAGCCTCAGATATTTCTTAATAGCAACAGAAAATGAATTAATATAAATAGCATACAATGACCTAAGATACAGGGGACATGGCAGGGATAGGAGAATTGTCTCAGATGGGTAAGTCAGATTTGAATGCAATCATCTTATGTATGAATTCTTTACATGGTTAGAAATAAACCTGCTGGGTGCGGCGGCACATGCCTGGAATCCTAGTGTCTCAGGAGGCTGAGACAGGAGGTTGGAAATTCAAAACCAGCCTCAGCAACTTGGCAAGGCCCTAAGCAACTTAGTAAGACCCTATCTCAAAATTTAAAAAAGTAAAATAGGACTGGGAATGGAGATCAGTAATTACCCCTGAGTTCAATCCCTGGTACCAAATAAATAAATAAATAAACAAAATCTATTAAATCTTCAGATTTTGAAAAGTAGTACTTTGCAAAACTAAATCATCTCACTCCATCCCTGGCCTTTCTTTAGCCGGGTGGAGTTTGGGATGACTCAGGAGTCAGAGAAGGATGCGGTTGCGGAGGAGGTCTGGTACCATCTGGCAGCTAGAACCAGGGCTGCTGCGTCTGCCCTGCCTGCTTGTCTCAGGCAGCACCATCCGTCAGATCAGCAAGGCGTCTCTTCGTCACTGAAAAATCACTTGTATCTCTCTGCTGCTCACATTCACTGCTAGATCCCTTAAAGTTAACAACCCGATGAGGTGTTGAGGGGAAAAAAGACATTTCAACCATAACATTATCTCTATTTCTTAACTTCAGAATGCCCAGAAAAGCTTCAATTAAGTTTCAGTGCTTCTTTAAATGCTTTCAATCAAGATATACATTAAATATTTTACATTTCCTTCCAAATTATGATCTTTAATGGCAGAACTAACACAGCATTGGAGTCTTATCCAATTTGGCCAGACTTTAAAAATAATTTTATAGCCTTTTATGATTACAAAAAATCCAAACCAGAGATGAAAATAAAGATTGTGGGAGTCCCTCATGGATAGGATGAGGGATGTGAACACACTCTGCCTAGCAGGAGGTGTGCATGTTACTTCTCAATAAAACCACATTCTAGAGACTGGAAGAAGGCTTGTCGGACCAGGATGCAGAGAGTGGCAGATGATGCAGTTGAGCCTGTCAGTCAGGCTGAGGATCTGGAAAGATGAGGAGGGTGTTAAACATGGGGGGTGAGGTGAGGGGCAGTTGCAGTTGGAGGGTGACTGGTCAGGGGAAGCACTGTTGAAGAGTGTCACCTCTGTTGGTGGGCTAATGCCACTGTCCTGGCAGGTGCAGGTGAGGCATGCCTGGGGCTGACAGGAGCCTGAGAGTGGTTGCCTCCAAACTCTCCTTCCACTACAACAGAGCCTCGCTGTTGCTGCTGCTAGTTTTGGGCAGTTCACTGTGCCCATCCCCAGCCTCCCCCACACAGAGATCCTTATTTAACAAGTCTCATGAGGGCCCAGGCATCGAAGTTTCAAAGCTTGTCCAGGTAATTCAAAGGAACATCCACGTTTTCTTCATGAACATTTGCTTGGCAAGATGGCATTGAACTCTGGACTGAGCTCAGGTGTTAATACAATTCTACCTCCTTAATCAAATGGCTTCACCTCATGAGTCTCCATTCCACCATCTGTAAAATGGGCATGATCTTTTTCTTCTTATGTACCTCATGGGGTTGTTTTGAGCATCTAACAAGATGATGGCTTTGAAATCATAACACAAAGACCTGGTATTCTTTAACTGCATACAAACAATAGTTTTCATTGTGGAAAAGGCTTTTAGCACTTGGTGTTTTATCCCTTTCCTCTCTTGGGTACTTTGGTTCAGTGAGGGCTTTTTAAATAGCACCGGTGCCTGCTGTAAATGCTCCCTCCAGTTTCACCGAGGAGGGGTGCTCCTCCTTCCCCTGGGTCCCTAGTGGTTCCCCCAGCCACGTTCCAGGCAGTGGTGTCCACAGTCACCATTCCTAACCTCCACTAGCTGTAGCCTTTGGCTACATATCAGCTAGTGTCTGCTGTGTGCCATGCTCTGAACTAAACTCACTCACATCAAAATGATATTTACTGCATCCCCATGTAGAGTAATGTGTCAGTGGTCCCGAGGCCAGGAAAGTGGGGAGCTGCTTTTGAACCCATTAACCACTCATGACACCATTGTCTGTAGGAAAGAGAAGTTTCCTTCCTCCTTGGAGTGTGATCCCCAAAGCTACAGCAGCCTTTATACCAACTCTCTACCTATCCTTTTATTCTCTGCAGCCCAGAGGGCTGACCATTAGGCTTAAATTTCTCCTTCATTCCATCTTCCAGAGAAACAAGGGACCATCAAGCAAAGATGATTCCTGGGTGAGTACAAAGATCCAGACTTGACCCTCATTTAAGTATTGGAGGTGCTCAAAAGGTTGTGAGCTTCCTGAGGGCTAGGACCCCCTCTTATTCACCGTTGTACAAATGGCACAAAATAGGTGTTCAGTGAAGTCTATTGATGAATGAAAGCACTGGCAAGACAACAAAAGGGGGAAAGCATTTATCACTCTAATGCAGGCTTCCAACGCTGCTTTGAACTAGGGCCAATAGCATTTTTTAAAATTTATTTGTTTGCTTTTTTT
>PVKS010032161.1:0-22789 GCA_004027875.1 Aplodontia rufa | reverse complement strand
TCTACCCTACTGCTTCCCCATATATTCTAGCATCCACAGATGAGAGAAAACATTCAGCCCTTTAGTCTCTGAGATTGGGATACTTCACTTAGCATAATTCTATCCATCTCCATCCATTTGATATCAAAAGCCATAATATCGTCTTCTCTAATGGCCGAGTAGTATTCCATTATATATATGTACCAAAGCAATACTCATCAAGTGAGGGGCATCTGGGTTGGTTCCATAATCTAGCTATAGTAAATTGAGCTGCTATAAACATTGATGAAGCCACATCACTATAATACGCTGATTCTAACTCTTTTGGGAAAATCCCCAGGTGTGGGATAGCTGGGTTATAAGGTGGTTCCATCCTTAATTTTTTAAGGATTCTTCACACTGCTTTCCATAGTGGCTGAACCAGTTTGCAGTCCCACCAGCAGTGTAACAGTGTTCCTTTTTTCGCACAGCCCCTCCAGCATCTGTCATTGTTTGTATTCTTCATTTTTGCCACTCTAATAGGAGTGAGGTGGTATCTCATGGAAGTTTTGATTTGCATTTCCCTTATAGCTAATGATGTAGAGCATTTTCTCATATATTTATGGGCTTTCTGGACTTCCGCTGGAGAGAAGTTCCTTTTGAGTTCTTTAGCCCATTTATCGATTGGATTATTTGTGAGTTTGGAGTTTAGTTTCTTTAGTTCCCTGTATATTCTGGATATTAGTCCTCTGTCCGAGGTGAAGCAGGCAAAAGTTTTCTCCCATTCTGTAGGTTCTCTCTTGATGCTCTTGACTAGATCTTTAGCTGTGCAGAAACTTTTTAGTATAATTGCATCCCATTCATTTATTCTTGATTTTACAGCTTGAGCCATGGGAGTTTTGTTAAGGAAGTAGCTGCCGATTCCTATATGCTGTAATGTTGACCCTACTTCTTTTTCTACTAAGTTTAAAGTTGTAGGCTTAATATCCAGGTCTTTGATCCATTTTGATTTAACTTTTGTGCAGGGCAAAAGATAAGGATCCAGCTTCATTTGTCTATATATGGCTGTCCAGTTTGTCCAACACCATTTGTTGAACAGGCTATCTTTCTTCCACACTATACTTTTGCCCCCTTTATCAAATATCAAATAGTTAAGGATATGGAGGTTTGTCTCAGGATCTTCTATTCGGTTCCACTGGTCTTCGGTTCTGTTTTGATACCAATACCATTCTATTTTTGCTACTACAGCTCTGTAGTATAATTTCAGGTCAGGGATTGAGATACCCCCTACTTCTTCCTTCCTGTAGAGTAATGTTTTGGCTAGTCTGTGTCTCCTGTTATTCCATACGAACTTGAGAATTGCTTTTTCTATATCTCTGAAAAATGCCATAGGTATCTTGATGGGGATTGCATTGAATCTGTAAAGGGCTTTAGGTAGAATGGCCATCTTTATTGTATTGTTTCTGCCTAACCATGAGCATGGTATGTTTTTCCATCTACTCAGGTCTTCTGTAATTTCTTTTTTTAGTGTTTGATAGTTTTCATTGAAGAGGTCCTTAACAACCTTTGTAAGGTTAATGCCCAAGTATTTCATTTTTTTGGAAGTGATGGTGAATGGGAGAGATTTCCTGATTTCTTCTTCTGCGGATTTGTTGTTGGTGTAAAGAAATGCTAGCGATTTGCTGGAGTTGATCTTGTAGCCAGCTACTTTGCTAAAATCACCTATGAGCTCTAGGAGTTTTCTTGCTGATGTTATTGGGTCTTCTATGTATAAAAAAATCATGTCGTCTGCAAATAGAGATAACTTAACTTCCTCTTTTCCTGTACGAATACCTTTGATTTCCACTGAATTCAGGTACGAGACAAGGCTGTCCGCTTTCCCACTCTTGTTTCTATATTGAACATTTTAAGCACTAATAACTGTTAGACATTATTGCTATTGTTTGAGCCAAAGTCTTTTGAGTGTCCTCAAGTCTCTGATTTCCTTGTTAGCTCATGAAGCCAGCCTATTTATAGACAATGTAAGACATTTCACTAGGCAATGTAGGATATGTTCATACATTATTTGAGCATAAGAAACTCAATCAAGAGTGTCCTGCAAGGTAAAGTCATGTTCTGGGTATCTCTTCCCCACTTTAAAAAAAAAAATCACAGCTGCGTGTTTATAAAGTTGCATGTATATCTATTTATTAAATGAACCTGCAGTTTCAGTTAACTTGGGGAATAGAATATTGATTTAAACCATATTTTAGGAGGCTTATCTATCACTCTGAGCAAATAAAAACTTATATGAGATTGGATTTCATTGCATGAGACAGGAAAAAAACATACCCCACTGAATACAGCATGTTGTTGTAAAGCCAAGTTCTAGAGGTATCATCAATATATCAGGTTCCTGCTTTCACTTTTTAATGATCTCTGTCAACTCTGATAAAGACACGCTCACTTTTATTGAAGGAGATTTCGCCCTGTCACCCTCTTTCTTTTTTAAACATACTGACTACACCTTCAGCCTGTCACTGTCCCAGAATTGACATATCTACCTTCCAGATTTGTTAGTGTTGGGGAATCAATGCGATTCTCAGAAATTTTGTTTTCTTTGGCTGTGGAATTTGGCTTTCTCTGTGAGCAGTCTGACTCATTTTCAATCACTTGCATGAAAGGGGAAGGACTCTAAATTGCAAACATTACATTCACAAACTCCATCTTGCTTGGTCTTCTTTTCTCAGCTCGCAGGCATCTAACTAGATAGCTAAAGAAAAGCTTTCCTAAACTATGTCCAATTTTAGAGTCGAGTGGGCCTCTGCAGCCTACAGGTTGTCCCTAGTATCCTTTCCCCCATTCACCCTTCACTAATAGATTCCCACAGTCCATGCTTGTGTAGCTGAAGACTGGTTTCCTAGCATCCTTCAAAACTGGGATAGCCACTTGGCTTACTTATGGCTTAATGGACAGTGAGTAGAAGTGATGTCAGTTTCATGTCTTGTCCCTCATGACCTTTTCCCCTTTCTAGTAGCTGGAATGAAGTGGCCAACTGAGCTGTAACATCAGACCACAATGTGTGAGGGACAAATCAACAGGACAGAAGGAGCCTGGATTCCTTAATGGTGCAGATCTGATAGAACCACCAGGGCTGGGTCTGGAGCCTTAGGCAGCCCTGGGTTGCTCTGGATGGATGCTCGCATGTGAGAAAAACTGAGCTGCTCTCATCTTGGCTCCTTTTCAGTGCCTGGCATGGAACTCTAACGGGCGAAACTGAGTGTTATTTCTTCTAAAATGGAGATCCGAGGTGCTGACAGCTCCTCCTTCAGATTGGAACTGTGGGAACATTAATCATGGGTTCAGAGATTCTCCTGCCTGTCTCTGATTGCTACACAGCAAGTTCTGCAGCATCTATACAGTGACTCATCCTCAGACCCCGTTGAGGAGGCAGGACGTCTGGGGGTGTTGTTGTCTGGCCTCACCATGGAGAGGCTGATAGGAGTGTGTGTGTGGCTGCTCTTAGCATCCTGTCCTGAACAGTCACCTTCTGTTTTAACTGCAGTGTTACCAAGAGCTGGCAGAGCTGGGACGATCTAATTGAAAAGAGGGTTGTGACCTCTGTCTGCCTCCTACTCATGAATCCCTGCAGCTGCCACCGTGTACCTGCCAGCTGAAGAGGTCTGCCCCCTGCTCACACACTCTGCACCAGAAACATCGTCTCCAGGTCCCCAGCACAGCTTGGACATAAGCAATCTGTTGCTCCAGAGGCACTTTCTCTGGCCACATTCTTTGGGAAAGACAGAAAATATCTTTGGTCTGAGAGCCTGGACCACTATTTTAAATTTTGCAATCCCATCCTACGGATTTGAAGCATTTTTCAAGTAGAGGTCTTGGAAAGGGCATAGGATTTGGTATGAAATATTTGTATTCTCATTATGGTTCTGTCAATCATGAAGTCCAACGATGGTGCTTGGGCTCTGGAATCAATTAGCTTCCTGTGAAATTCCTGGCACCTCACTGTGCACCCTCAGACAAGTTGTTCATGCTAATTATAAGCCTTAATTGTATCAGCTGCAAAATGGGGATTTTTGTGTTGAGCATTATTTGCTTAGCTCTTATGCAGGGCCTGGTTTGGAGTGGGCTCAGTACATGTTGGATATTATTGTTATTTTTATTATTATAAATGTGTACTTTTTCACATGTGTAACAGATTAACCATGAACTTCCTTCTGTTATTAAAACTCTGAGATGGCATTGATGATCACGACTGAATGGCTGATGCTGGAGTGGGTGGGTGCAGGCAGGACAGTCAAACAAACAACTCTGAGATAATCACCTTGAGAGAGAAGTGGCAGAAAAGAAGTTCAAGGTCAGACCATAAGTATTTGTTAAATACCAACTCTGGGCTAGTAGGCTTTGCTCTGGGTGGAAACAAATAACAAAATTCCTTTTTAGTAGGGACTTATGTCCTGGTGAGAAGAGCCTTTCTATAAAGGATTAAACAATTACTTTTTGGTAACCAATTTCCCTAAACTCACATGACTCACTAATTGGTGAACCAGGTCTGATACTTTATTTCCAGTGTTCCAGTGATTATCCTTCATCCAGACCTTTTGCTTCTATTCCTAGAAAATGTATTTGAATGAATGGATCATAGATGCCTCTTGTTTACTGCTCATGAAAGTGACCAACATGAACTGAATCTCTATTCTAAGGATTTTGTTTTGTTTTGTTTTGTTTTTGTACAAGGGATTGAACCTAGGGATGCTGAACCACTGATCCATATCCCCAGCCCTTTTTAATTTTTATTTTGAGACAGGGTTTTGCTAAGTTGCTTAGGGCCTTGCTAAATTGCTGAGGCTGGCTTCAAACCTGTAATCCTCCTGCCTCAGCTGCCTGGGCTGCTGGGTTAGAGGAGTGAGCCACCATGCCCAGCTCATTCTAAGTTCTTGACAGATACTTAATCTCACTCATTGCAGCACTGCACAGTTAGAAGACTGGGGTGTCAAGCTGTACATTCAAGTGGAATTCCCAGCGCAGCCTCTGTGAGCTGTCCAGCTGCGGGCAAGCTGTGAAACCTCTCAAAGATCAGTTTTCCCATCAGGGAAAATGTGGATAATGATACTGACTTTGGAAGGTGTTGGGGGCATTTTTCTTCTGGCTCCTTGTAGCGGTCCAGTAAACATGGTGGCCCTTGCTTATAATCCCAGCCGCTGTGGAGGCTGAGGAAAGAGGATCTCAAGTTCAAAGCCTGTGCTAAGAATTTAGCAGGACTCTGCCTTAAAAAAAAAAAAAAAAATATATATATATATATATATATATACCACTGGAGATGTGGATTGGTGGTTGAGCACCTCGATTTCAATCCCTGATAGTAAAAAAGAAAAGGTGGGGGGATGAGGTTTGTTCTAAAGGGCCAGTAAAGTTCATTTGGAAAGTGTTTGCTGGGCTTGCTAGGCTTGGGGACAGGGGCAAAAGCAGGGTACACATTGAATTGTCAAGAAGCAAGCATCCCAGCATTCAGGCAAAAAGGCTCCAAAAAGGGCTAGGATTAAAAAGCTATTAAATGGATGGAAGGTTAATAAAAATATTCTTTCGAAATAGAAGGAAGATCATTCAGACAGTGAAGGAGATAATTAGAATAGGATGTGATATAATAGTGGGTGGAATTGGGAAAAGAAAACTAATGGAAGTGCTGTCAGGATCTGAGTCTCCACCTGCCCTTAATCTCACCCATGGGTGAACAGAGCCAGGAGGGACACAGATGATTAGAACCAGACCTGCAAGACAGGCCTTCATATTCTTATCCAGATTTGCAATTATGCTGTTTGTGCCTGGAGCTCAATTTTGCTTGGTTCAGACGGGAACACCCAAGTCCACGTAGACTTGTGAGCTTGTGTGAATGAATGAAAGTTTGCTAAGCTCTCTCTGCCTAATGTAGTAGCTTGCGTTTTGTTTTGCATTATGTGCCAGTCTGCAAGCTATTAAAATTCTATCTCAATTCCCTAAAAGATGCAGAATGATTATAGCTTAAGAGACAGAAAGGTAGAATGGACAGAGAGCAGGAACAAACTCCAGATCTCGTAGACCTGGATTTCCAAGGCGGCTGTGTGGCTGAGTGGCTGTGTGGTACTGGCAGCATCTTGCAGCCTCTCTGGATTTTTCTCATAGGCAGCACGCTGTCCACTTTGTAGGGTTATAATCGGATTTAAGATTTTTAGACAAATATTCAGCAGAGTCCTAATTTATACTAGACACTTGATAAATATCAATTAGCCTTCATTTTAGTTGATGATAAGACATAAGGCAAAATAAGTAGTATTCGTTTTAGGATCTATTTTATTCTTTTTAGCTTTATATGCTTCTCATTTAATATCTTAAAGATACCATTAATTCCACAATAATAATTCTGCCTTGATTTCCTCCTTTTCCCCTTTCTCTGTCACCCAGAGACATCCTGAATGTGTTTCAGATTTTAAATCACTATGAAGTCCTCAGAGACCAGCACCAGTCAGCACCTTAGTGTTTTAGTGGCTGGAAACAGGTTTCTCTATGCAACTCCATGCTCCAGAGGTGCCCTCTTTCCTCAACCACACTGAGTGCTGGGAAGAGAGCTCACAATCTGCACATTTCATCTAATTCAAACAACGATGCTGAGTGGTCTCTGAGGCTGGAGATGCTCAGGGTTCCCCACAGTCACGAATCTCAGAGAGGCACAGCAGGTGTGCCCTTGGCAGCCTGCCCAGCAGCCCTCTCCAATATGGAATCAGGAAAGGACATGCTGACATTCCAGGTTCCTACCCCTTTATCCACAATGTGGTTAAGAACCATAGCACGTCCAGGTGAGGGTCCTCAGTTTTCAGATAGCTTTGGAAAGTGCCTTTTATAGGGATATCTTTGTTCTCCACAAAGCAAGAGGCTATGGGCATCACGATCAAAAAGAGGCAAGGTGGGGAGATGGGAATAACACAAGCTCCCATTTCTACTGGGAACTGTGGGGAAGAAGATGCCTCCTTTCCCATGCTGTGATGGCCGTGCGCACTATCTGTGCAGGCTGACGGATGCACTCTGGCTATCAGTTTCTATGACAGTCAGCCAATCATGTCAGCTTCTTCACGCCCATCCGCCTGTCTGTCCACATATCTCAGTCTCCCTTGCCTTCCGCTGTGGGAGAAGGAAGACCAGGAGAGGCAGCCTCTGGCCTTTAAGTGTTTGCACAGGATGCCTGAGTGGAGCGAGGGAGAGAGATAAGAGGGATTTCAGGCTATTTCTTCTGCTTGTGTGAATAGCACATGATTGATTTCAGAAGAAGAAATTTATTTCCCTGCAGACATATTTTTATCATTTGCTTGAATTCCTTGATGCCTTACTCACCATATGTATAGAGCAGCCAGGTCTCCTTTAGAGGGGGATGGAGGAGAAAATGGATAACACTTTAAAACTGGAAAAAACTATAAAAGGCACTGTCAGGTAAAATGTTCTGTGACCTATAAGCTTTGGAACGGGTCAGAGGGATTATACGAAGGCTGACATTTAGAAATGATGAGATCCGTTGGCAGCTGTGCTTGCATGTAGCACACCAAAACACCTTCCAGAACTCCCTTCCAGGGGAAGCCTCCACTGAACCCCCTATGGAGGAGCAGCCTCTTTAGCCCTATGGGTGAGAGCCGGACTTAGAGGGTCACTGTGTGCTGACTTTACAGGGTGAGATGACTTTATTTAAAGGGACACATTTAATTTAGTTAAACCTCCAAATTTATGTAGTGTTAACAAAGAAGGCTTAGGTGAGACTAATATAAATGGAAATTATTTCCAAAAGAATGGTGGAGAGAAGGAAAAGGAAGGATGGTGCTAGGGTTGGGAGGAGTGGGTAGAGAAATAAGAAATGAAACACAGTGAATTTCTTGGTGTGTGTGTGTGTGTGTGTGTGTGTGTGTGGCTGGGTTGGATGGGTTAGTTCTGAGAAATCTTACAGTTTAGGCAATTTTTAGGACTACTCTGGTCCTTCGTGTGAAGTCAGTGCTCAGATATTACCTCCACTAGGCTACAGGCACCTTGGCCGCACCCTTTGAAAAGGGAAATAAGATAAAGCAGTTTTCAGACAACGGTCACCTCATGGTGATATGCACATTGAGAAGCAATGGAGCAAAATCCACACATCAGGACCGGTTTGGGACGGCATTTGTGTACTTATATATGATACCAGGGAGTCTGACATTTGGGAATGCACTTCAAAGCAAATGTTCCAGAGGGGCAAAGGCATTTCTGGAATGGCCGGAGGCTGCATAATTCCCCAGCCAGCTCCTTCTTCAACGGTTGTCTGCTTCTTGGGTCGTGCTGGGAATAAAGCAGTTAAGACTGACTTGTGCTCATCCCCTTTCAGACTTCGGCAGGAGGGGGACTGGAGGGGATTCCAGGAGCTCCTCTATAAGAGGTAAACAGAGAGCAATGTTAGAAACTGCAGCCTAAGCGGATGAGTGGAATAATTGAGAAGTCAGCGGTCAATCAGGGTGAATGCTACACTATGCATTGTTTCAGTTTGCTTTTGCATCGCTGTGACCAAGAGACCCAACAAGAGCAACTCAGGGAGGAAAGTTTATTTTGGCTCATGGTTTCGGAGGTCTTAGTCCATAGACTGCAGACTCCAGGGCTCTAGGCTCAAGGTGAGACAGAGCATCATGGTGGAAGGGCATGGAGGAGGAAAGCAGTCCAGGTATAGCAACAGGAAGCAGAGAGAGAGCTTCAATCACCAGGGACAAAATAGAAATCCCAAAGGCATGCCCCCAGTGACCTATCTCCTTCTGTGACACACCTGCCTACAGTTACCTCCGCGTTAACCCATAACAATGAATCAATCCACTGATTAGGTTGCAAGTCTCATGATCTGTTTCATCATCTCTGACCTCTTGTCTCACAGAAGTTAGCTATCTAACATGCTATTCAACTTGTCCTTAGACTTTAATTCTGAATAAATTAGTTTTGGGTCTTTGATTTTATCTGAAATCCATCCGTGTCCATATTTTCCATGTTCTTCCTTTATGAATTCAATGCTTTATATCTCTTTAATTATATTTAAAATATTTTCTCTCTCCAACTGTACTCATTTCTGAAGTATCAGAAAGCCCATTCTCCATTCTCTTGCATCTGCGGACTCTCTTGTATAGTGGACCACTTCCTTGATCTCCCCTGGATTCTGTCCTATGTACCTACCCCCTCTTCTGGCTTCAATCTGCATCCTTCCACCGCAATAAGGCTTCACAGCAAGTACAACAGCTTTTCTGAATTCTGTGAATCTTCCTAGCTAACCACTACCACTGAGGAGGGTCTTGAGGACCCTGATGCAGGAGGGGACCAAGCTCCATCTCTGCATTGTGCACAGATCTTCCTGACAGGATCACAGCCTGGGCATTTAATCAGAGGGTCAGTTTTCTCCAGCTCATTTGCTAACCAGTCTGTTCCTTCCTCATTGACTTGTGTGCCTTCTGATTTTAGTTCTTATATGTGCAGTCATGTGCCACATAACACCTTTTCTGTCGAAGATGGACCACCCATGTGACTGTGGTCCTACAAGATTATAATGGAGCTGAAAAATTCTTATCACCCTGTGTGACACTGCAGCCACTGTAATGCCATGAGGCAAAGTTTTACTCCAGTGTGTGGTGATGCAGGTGTGCACAGGCCTACTGTGCTACCAGGAATGTAAAAGTGTAGCACATGCAATTAAAAATGGTGAGAAATCCTCACTAGCAATGATAAGTGACTCATTACTTATGTGTTTGCTGTCCTGTACTGTTTACCATTGTTTTGGAGTGTGCTCCTTCTACTTATATAATAAAGGAATTTACTGCAAAACAGTGTTCTCTATTAAGCAAGCAGCGGCCTCGCACATCTCATGTTTACTTCATTTCTCTATTGTGTCATTGTCTCTTGCACTTTCCTTAATCTCATGCTGTTTTGCTCATCGTGGTCCAAGGAACAATAGGCTTTGGCAGATGTATTTTTATATACAAAGAGACCATACAGTCTAGGTGTATGGTGGGCTCTGTTATCTAGTTTGATGTAAGTACCCTCTCTGTTTGCACAGTGACAGAATTGCCTAAAGACACATTTCTCAGAATGTATCCCTGTCGTTAAGTGACATGTGACTCTACTGTGTTCTGTTTTGGGGACTCCTTTCTTCTCTGGGACAATTTTCAGTGACATGCTCAGGCTGGTTTGGAAGAAGCAAGTATGGGCCTGGCAGCTATCTGGCTTTAATTTCCATTTTATTTTTTAGTGGCAGAAACAGGGCATTGCAGATGTATACACACATCTATTAGGCTGTAAGAAACCCCTGATTTCTTGCTTTGCAGTTCCTGTGTCTACTTCAGATTAATCTCAGTCTCTAAGAAATGACCATTTTTGATCAGTGCCTGAATTTTTGTTTGACAGCTCTGCATCTGCCACAACTCTGACTCTTCCAGAAGATACTTGTATATTGTTTATATAAAACTGCTTTATCCTTCCACACTGTCTTTTGGATTATCTTTCTTGTCTTCCTTCTTTGTGGGAAGAATTTCTGATTTAATATTGTGGTTCTGAGCTTCAGAGTCAGGCTTTGAGGCCCAAGGGAAGCATTAATGTCTGACTTTCTCTGTGTTTGTGAGTACTTAGCCCAGGATGTGGCATGGAGCTATTCACCGACTTTAGATGATCATCGAACTGATCTAAAGACATGCTTTCATCAGGGTGCAGTGGGATGTGCCTAAAGTTCCAGCCACTAAGAAGGCTGAGGTTGGAGGATGGAGGCCAGCCTAGGGAACTCAGTGAGGCCCTGTCTTAACATAAAAAAAAGGGCTGGTAATGTAGTTCAGCACCCCTGGGTTCAATCCTCAGTACTAAAAAAAAAAAACACCTTAAGATCACTCTACCCTTGGAGTGTGCAAGAGTATGTATAAATACACCATTATTTATTCACCATTTAAACATTTATAATGAAGAAAGCAATATTCCATCACCTTCTATATCACATGAAAATAACTCTGTGTCTGTCAATTTTCTCTTTTACAAATTACAGGAAGTCACTCCTTATAGTCTTAGTGTCCATCCATGTGGCCCTATTCACCATCCCTTCCTGAATCCTCTCTGTTTTCCCTACATCATGATCAGTAGAGGACCTAGCTAGAGTTGAAAATAGCAAGAATATTAAAGATCTTTTTGGAAGCATGTGACAGAAACCAACAACTTTATACTATCTTGGGCAAAATAGATAATTAGAAGATTTATGGGAAGGGTATTTCAGAAATTTACAGGATCAAAGGAAGACTGTGGGCAATTGTTGATAAGCTTTTCCCATTGGACAACTCCAGATCTCCTTGTTTCTAATTCTCAAGAGTTTAGGAGACATTCCTATTAGACTTCTTTTAAAAATTTGCATAAAGTACTGTGATTGGCAAAGCTGGAGTCATGTGCCCACACTTGAACCAATCATTTCAACCATGGATTTGGCTGGGTTGGATCCCATGCTCCTCCCTTTAGACAGTGCCTTTAGACAGGGTCATGGATGTAATGGGTGGCACGGAGGGCTGGTTTTTACACTTTGGACATGCTCATGGATGTTATTCTTCTGATTATTTAGAAGAATGTCATAGTGGTGTTTTCCTCTTCATAGTACTATGTTGCTGACTTAGAGATCCGTGGTGCACAATGAATCTTATCTCGTTCAAAGTTGTAATTTACTCCTGCCAGTTATTCTACATGTCCTATTGGCCAACCTTGCTTTGAATCTCTATTGAATTGCATTCTATTTTGTTAAATGGCTTTCTTTAGGCCCATAAAATACTCTTCTAAAGAACTGAAAAGAAAAAGTAAATCCTCTAAAATTCCTCCAAGATGAGAATTTGATGGCTATTTAGTTTTTTCAAATTGTATGTGTTCATGCTAAATCCATTCTTACTGTCTCACCTGATTGTCTAAATTGGAGAAACCTGTCTGCCATTTTTCACCAGGACATTTGTGGGCAGGGGACTCAATTAACACTCTGCTTACTTATCACAAACGCTTGATTTATTTGGGGTAGAGGAGTGAGGTAGGAGGATTGACAGGGAGTGATATCTCAGGCAGTGAGACTCAAATACCTCTGCAGAAGGATAAAACTGTTAGCCAAACAGACCTTCTAAATACCACCACAAGCAGGAATAAACCATGCAGACAGGAATAAGGCTTGCTTCCAAGCATTACAGAACCTGCCACACTCTAGCAAACTCAAAACACATATGCGAATATGTATATATCTTTTGCCATTATTACTGGTAACCAGAGAGCTAATGGTGTAAGTTTAGCATCACAAACTCAAGTGTTGACAACTTTTTTTTATAGGGCAGCCTTGAGAAATCTAACAGAGGTAAACCAAAGGAGGAGGAAAAATCATAAAGGAGGTGAGGACACATACTTTAATCCTTGCTATTGGTACTCACTGGCTTTTAGAACTCACTTTTTTTTCAACTCTAAAATTTTTGTGATGAAATGAGAAGTCAAAACAGGGTTGGATATGAGGCCTGAAAAGGATACTGCAGTTTATGAGTGTGTTTTGGGGGTTGGGGTACGTGGGAAGGATGTAAAGTGTAAGGCGATGATCTCCTGAAGGAGTAGGAGGCTTCTTCTTATCTGTCCCATGAGGGAATCTATCAAATTGCGTTGTCAGTGTCCTAAAGTATGACCTTCCAGGCTTTCTCTCAAGACCACGTCAGTGCCCAGATTTAGGATTTTCCTTGTCTATTACAAAAATTACAACCCATGTTGGGTCATATGTCATCTCAGCTGTGTGGAAAGAACATTGAATTTAGAGGCAAAGACCTGGATCAAGTCTTTGCTCTGTTCTTATTGGGCATGTGTTTAAAATCTGGGGAGCCACTTTCCTCGTGATGTGAAATGGAGCCCAAATAGCCTCTTTCATAAGATTACCAAGAGAATTTGAGGCAGCAGCGCACAGAAAGCTGCTTGTTAAGATGCCTCATGCTTCATAAACACTGGTGGTATCATTATTTGTGGTATTTCATTATCTTATGGTTCGACCTCTAAGGAGACACTGCAAATGAAACTCTGCCAGGTCCTTCTTCTGTTCTTTCTCTGACTTATTTTTAAACCTTAGCTCTAAAATGTTCTAGAGGCATGTGGAGAACATTCTAGATGTTGAGAATGAACAAATCCTTTAGAAAGAGTGAAGTCAGGAGACTGCTACTTCTCACACCTTGGGAAAATTTTGTTGGTTTAGTCCAGTGTTGGTTCTTAACCAGGGTACTTTACTTCCCTCCGTAACCAGGGCACAATTGGTAGTGCCTGTGGATATTTGTGACCATCACAACTGAAGGTAGCAATGAGTGCTGCTACATAATCATAATACATAGGAAAGCTTCCCACAATGAAGAATTATCCAGGCCAAAATGTCAGTAATGCTGAGGCTGAGGAGAAAGCTTCCATCCTGGGTGCTTAAGTGGGTTTTGCTGATTGGAAGCTTCTGGAAGGGAGGGGCTGCTATGTCTCTGTTATAAAATGCTTAGCATTTTTGAATGCTGTCCTAGACCAGGTGACATAATTTACATATATTTTATTTAAATTATAATATTTAAAGAAAGTATTATGGTTAGCTAGAAATGACCACCTTAATACTTCTGCATCTCTTGCAGGCCTTTTTAGAAATTTCTTGAAACCCCTGTCTTTAAATAAAGAAATCTTGCATGTAAATATTCTCTCTGCCTTTCTTTTTAGTTTTTGCTATTATCAACATGTACTTGCTTGAGCTATCCTAGGTCTCTTATCCCCTTCAAATGCAACCATGATGCCTAGAAGAAAAATCATGGAACCCTCAGAGGGTAGCCTAGTCTCCAAAAGTATGTCACTATTTTAAATTTAACAGTAACTTCCATTCGTGAAAAATGTGAAGTAATCAAAACTTTGTAAAATCTTGCAAGATTACTCCTCCACACCCTGTATTCAGATTTCCCAATTATTGTTAACATTTTATAACGTTTACTTTATTAATCTCTCTCTCATCTTCTCTAAACACATCTATGTGCAATTTTTTTTCCTCTGAACCACTAGAGAATGTTATATACAAGATGTCCATTGATCCTATATACTTCTAAGAATATTCTGTAAAAATAAAGTGGATTTCTTTGTCCCTTTGACATCATTTTTTTAAGGACTTCCTCTCTCTGTTCCAGGCACACCTTGTGCTTCCCCACACCCAGCCTTGGAGCCAGCAATTTCTCCAGAAAGTTCTGGTTCCTTTTAGTGGAGAATTGTATTTAGAAAACATAATCTCGGATCATAGTATGCTCACTGCCACCAGGCTGTTCCTGTGTCTAGGTTCCAGCAGTAGACACAGTGGGAAACACACACTTGTATCCATATTCTGTTTTAATATCTATCATCTATCTATCTATCTATCTATCAATCATCTATCCATCTATTCTCTATCATCTATCTATCATCTGTCTAGAACCATGAGTAGTTTACTTCAACAGTTTCAATTTGAATCTAATCTCAAAGATCCTGAAGAATTTATTATTCTTTTCTTCCTGTTCATAGCTGTACTCCTTCTGACAGTGGAAACCTATTCCCATTGTTCACAGCATACTCCTTTGTCAACGGCCCCTCCCTCCTCAGGCTGTACCCAGACTCCCAATTACCCTAGCCATCACATTAGCAGACTACTAGGCAACTTCCTCAGCCCTTGGCAGAAACATTTAAGAAGCAATGCCTTATTTTTAAGGGAAGTTATAGATTTTTCTTCACTTTAGAAAAGGAAGGATAAGACAATGCTGAGTGTGGACACTATGGCCACAGCCATGGAATAGGTGACTTCAGGTTAATTATCCCAAGGACCAAGAAATATACCCACATGAAAACATCCCGTTTCCAAAAGAGACTATAACTGAGACAGAAAAAGTTAGGCAGTTCAGTGTAGGCAGAGCAATGTGGGTTGATAAGGAGATCATCTTTCCTGAGAAGGCAAAGACATCCCCCAATGCTAATGAGGGTCTGACAAGATAGGCCCAGATGCAGACACTCCCTGCTGCTAAGCAAGGAACCACAATCATTCTTGGTGCCTAAGGCATGGATCAAAGAGCCTAAGGCATGGATCAAAGAGCCTAAGGCATGGATCAAAGACTGGACCAGAATTCCCCGCACCTGTGTGCTAGGTACAGGGGCAGGGAAGCAGTGACCAATCCAGGAGAGGATGTCATATAAAAGGGGCAAACCTCACTGCCTCATCGGCTCTGTCCCCTTCCCCCACTCTGGGGGAAGTCTGCTCTTTTCCCTGTGCTTTACTTTCTATACTAAAACTTGTCTACTACGCTTGCCTCAGTGTCCCTTGGTTTCATTCTCCGACTCTGAGAGGACACGAACCCAACATTCACATCACTGGCATCATAACCACATGACAATTAAATAAAACATTTAATTTTACATTTGGTTCTGGATATATATATATATATATATAATAGATATTATTAGTATAGTTTATGAATATGAATTATATTAGATAGTAGTATTATAAAGATGGTAAATATACTTATAAAGATGGTAAATATACTTTTTGTTATGGTTGTGTGTGAGAGAATGTTTGTTTTCTGGGGAAATGTCCAGTGACATTTAGGAGTAAATGGGAATGGTATATGCATCTTATTCTAGAAGGGTTCATTAATAGTGATATCAACAGGAAACTATGAGTTTGAATCCCTACTCTACATTTAGCAGCTGGATAAACTTAAGGAAATTAATCAACTTTTCCATTCTCAATTTTCTCAATTTAAAAATAGGATGTTAATCACTACTAACTCTGTGGTCATCTTAGTAATCAAGGAAAATGTACATGGCATCCATGACATGGTGCAGACACCAGTGGGGACTTGATCACTATTTGGCAAATGGGTAAATGTATGAATGCTACAGACCTGTGTTCCATAAGTAATTGTAAAAAATTTTTAAAAATGCTCATTTTCTGAGGCCTTGTTATCAGCGCTGGGACACGACTTTACAGCTCCCAAATGTGCATGTTCACAGTTGGTTTATTTATGTTTTCAGGCCTTGTCTAAAGACCAAGGTCAATGAGGCTGGCGAAGTCCCAGAACAAGAGCTTCTCTTTGCAGGTAGAAGAGGAGCATTCATTCTGCAAAGGAGCCAGGAACTCAGTACACAAAACAATGAACAGCTATCACAGTTCTCAAAGCAACCTTCAGGAAGATTTGGAAGATAGAATTACTGCCATTGATGTGCAAGGAAAGAACATTTTAATGAACACATGACTTGCCCAAGGTCATTCACATGCTTCCAAAGCAGGAGAGTGAGGTTCAAACATTGCTCAGAGTGACTTCACATCCCATGCTGTCAATGGCTGTACTATTCTTGAACTGATTAAAGTCATTTGTAGTTTTAGCCTTTATTCCCTATTATGGGTGGAGAATACTGTCCCTTCACTATCTGCTGAGCTAAGTACCTCTTTTGTGCTTAGAGCAGAATCCCTTATTTTAGAATCCAATGGTTTCTGTGTATCCATTTTTTCCAGTTCCACACAATTGTATTGATTATCTTCTATATGCTGAATTAAACATAACATTATATAAATATGAAGGCAGAGTGCATCTATGTTTAATGGTATCCAGTGGCTTTATGACTTTGTAGTTTGAAATGACAGGGACGGTGCAGGCATGGTTAGGCATGCATTCTCCCTCTGCCCACTCCTGTGAGCCTATTCTCAGCTTCTCTGTGCCTGGAGCACCCCGAGGACTGCTCCCACAGCTCACCATTCAAATGGATCTCTTGAACACAGATTCCCACATGTTTCTTTATCAGAATGAGATTGTTATCACATGTCAGTCGTATTGAGGTGACAGATAAATGCTGTAAAGTGTCTCATTTGATGAGAACATAGTCTAATTAGACTAATTATTTTCCTCTCGTCATCACAGTTAGGTTTGGCCTCTGAATATGCCTGTCTCTTCCACTGCATTTTGCTTCTTTCTTTGAGGACAGGGAGAAACTTAGTTTTTCGTATTATCTTGCATGAAGTGTCAGGAAAATGCCCTAACTCCACTTTCAGTTGGTTTACATATGAAAGTCTTTCAATCTTTCAATTATTTATGAATTTATTCATTTATTCTGCTGCACATTTAACTTTTATTTATTGAGAATTTACAAAATGCCCTGTATTAATATTCACATTGAACGCTGGCTTGAAGGACTGAGTAACACTTGTCACTCTATAATAATTTAGATTAGTGGTTCCTTGATAGGGACAATTTTGCTCTCTTTCCTACCCCTGCCTACGGACATCTGGAAATGTCTGGAGACATGTGATGATCATGACTGAGAGTAGAGTTTTTTACTTGTATCTAGAGGGCAGAGGCCAAGAACTCTGCTAAAAGTCCTATAATGCATAGGATCCCTCCCTGACCCTCCACGCAACACGAGAATTATCTAGCCTAAAACGGCATTTGTGCTGAGGTTGAAAAACCCGATATGGATTCTTTTAACTCATAGAATTGGACATGATCTCACATTTTAATCTCAGCTATCACCTAAATCTCTCTGGAAACTGATAATATGGAGTGGAAATTCTCCCCACCCGGAAGCTGTGAGGCTTCAATTACTTTACTTTCTCCTCACAACACCTCTGAGACACAGAGGACATTCCTGTTTTACTGATGAGGCAACTCCGGCTTGAAGAGGTTAAGTAACTGTCAGGAAAGTGTTCACTTTTCCTCCTTCATGAAGTACAGCAACGAAGTTATTGAGTTTTCACTGAAAGGCTTGCTCTGGGCAGCTGGGTGTCAGTGCTAGCATGTTTGGAGGAAATTCAAGTCCTCCCTCTATAGAGCTGTCAAGTCATGACTTGTCCTTAAAGGTGGGCCAAGAGTTCCCCTATAGTTTTTCAATTATGTGAGAACAACAGTTAAGGAGTTATTGATCTCCAGGGTGCTTGCTGGCACAAGGATGTAAGCATTAGCCAAGAAGCCAGACAACTGTGGTCACTGGTAATTTTTTCCCACTTCCATGAGGCTTTATACAATTCTGGCTGCTTTTTAAATCTCTCCTCCTTGTACTTTGTCCTTATCGGGCTGCAAGCTCTCCTCCCCTCCTGGTCTCCTGGGCACTTAGATAACTCTTTCGCCCTTTGCAATCTCCACACATTTCTGTATTGCTTTGTAAAGGGTTTTGCAGTTTTCGTCTATGCTTAGTTCGTATTTGCTTGCTGATTGTGTCTTTGTAAGCTGATAATAAATGTTTCCAACCAACAGATATGCTATCACAGAAAGGCTCATCCTCCATTCATTGCATTCTTTTACTTACTCTATTTCAAAAAAATTATTAAGTACTTAGTATACACCAGGTATTGCGCATAGGGAATATATACATGAGACTACTAAACTGCGCTGGGAAATAAAGATGTAGAGATATGAGAGTTCTATGAAATAATGCACGGAAATGATGTGACACAGTACTTGCCGTTTGTGAGCTCAATAAATTACTGGTGATCATTATTAGTGTTCTTCCCAACATGTAAAAGGATGCTATGAAAATAATAGGTGTTTTATGCATGCTTGTTGTATGAATGAAGGAGTCTACTCTGGGACCCAGAATCTGTGGCAAGATGCTAACAAATATATTTGTAGTTCTTAGTGAAGTGTTTGGGTGCGCAGACACTTTTACAGATGCCTCACCTACAAGCTCAGTTGGGACTGGGAATATTTGACAGGCAAATACATTTTGAAGTAAACTACTGGGTCGGCATGATGACGTGGAGTTGGATCCAAATGTCCTCAGCTTTCAGTTTAAATGCATTTGATTTAGTTGGAAATCTGTTGGCTGCTTTTTACCAGGCTCAGATTCCCCTGTAGGATTCTGGAGAGCAAGATTTACAGTGTATCTTGTGAGGCAACGCCCTGTAGCAATAATAGTTCTAGTTACACATGGGAGGGGGTCAGGGAAGTCCAGTAAACAAGTTTAGAACGTCAAAACCCATAGTAGAAGCAATAAATTCTTAAAAATGGTTTTTATTATACCTCCATTTTAAATGTGTTTATTCAGGGTTTATCGTGAACACAGGGGATTGAAGGAGGACAAAACATGAGATTCCAGCTCTATGGGTTGCCAAGATGACTCATTGCCACAAAAGGCCTGCATGTCCTGAAAAATGGAGATAACAGGTCATGGCATAATCCAAATTACTGAATGCATGCTTAAGTCAAAGGACAGACTTTGTGTGAAAATCCTATGGCTCCTGAATGTATGTTATTGGATTTGAGCTTTTATTCCTCCAGTTTTAGACTTATATTTCCAGTCTTGGTTCGAACTGACATGCCAAATGTCCCCAAGCAAGTTCTTCTGTTCTAAGCTTTGCTTTCTTTAGTTTTAACCTTTTCTTTTAAAGACTTTTGTGCAATGTACCTTTTCTCTGTCACTCAGTACACCGATCATTGATTCCTGTTCTGTTCTGTGATCAGTGTATGGTACCTGATACTCCAAAGTTCTTTCCTGCTGTTCATTGAGTAAGTGACTGGATACATCCAATTGATCTCTGCTTCCTATTCTGCCTTGATATTCAACCTGACTCATGCATCTTTTGCACTTCTCTGTTGCTTCATTAATTAACTACATCATCATGCCTAGCCTTGATTATTGCAATGATCTCCTAACTGGGCTTCCTCTTCCTGCTAGAGTCTCCTCACCTCTGCTTATCTTCCGCTTAACTATTATTTACCTGCTAAAATGTAGTCATACCCCTGCTTTGTTCAAAGTCTCCACTGGTCACCAGTTGCACACAGGAGGATGTTAAGACTCTCAGTACGCGTATGAAATCCAGGCTGCGTACATAAAATAAGACTGGCTTGGGTTCAAATCCTTTCTCTCAGTCTACCCCAGTGATTCCCATAACTCAGTTTCTGCTACCCACCTGCAACTCTATTTCACTTTATTTCACTTCTTCCAACTTCTTTGAAACGTCCTTCTCTGTATCTCCATTTGGTGAACTTCTCTTTACCCTTCAAGATCCAGCTGGAATATTGTGTCCTTCCTGAATTAGCTAATTGATCCATTGCTCTGCACTTTGGTTTATTGCAAATTAAAAAAAAAAACTTCCTGTGAAAGGACTTATTATTTATTCAATTATTTCTATACTGCGTTAAGTTTTTACGTAGTTCTGTTATTTGTCAAATTGTTTGATCTTTATCAAGTTATCTAACAACCTTTCTGTGGCCAGGTTGCTTTATCTGGAAAGTGAAAATGATGTTAGGAAATCTGTCTTAGAGTATTGTGAGGATTACATGCATCATCTTTAGAATAGTGCCCAGTTAGCACTCAATGTGTTAGCTGCTTTTGTAGCTTTAGTCCTCCTGCAACTCAATAAAGCAAGTGTGATTACCTTTATTTTACAAATATAGATGCTAGGCCAAGAAAGATGAAAGGACTTGATCAAAGATGAGCAACTGGTAGGTAGAAGAGCCAAGGTTTGCAACAGAACCTGCGGAGACTCTGCAAACCTGAGATCCCACATTACGTGTGCTGCACTGCTCAGTTACCAATATATAGCTGCAGTAGAGCTGTTTATTTAAATATCTGGCCTCCTTATTGGAATGGACTTTTAAGGAGGACTTGCTTGGAGAACATCAGTACCTGGCACAGCATCCAGCAGGCAGAAAATCCAGCACACAATGGATAACTACGTGGACAAACATGATTAGAATGTCATTTAACATTACGTTTGGCCATTCGAATTTGGTGCTTGCAGTACATCGGCACCAGAGTTGAAGTTGAATTTTTTCTCTTTATCGTGTACATCGTATCAGTAAATTTTCCATTGCTATGAGGAAATACCCATTTTGGGTTCTCTATAAAGAAAAGAGATTTATCCAGCTCCCAGTTCAAGAGGTTCCAGAGCATGGTTCCTGTTTCCACTTGGTTCTGTTGAAAACCTCATAGCGGATGCCATCATAGGGGTGGTGTGCATCCAAGAGGGGGAGATCACAGGGTGAGACAGGAAGTCAGAGCAAGCCTGGAGTTTCACAAGAACTGTGTTAATCCCTCCTGAGGGCACAACCCCAATGACCTAGCAACCTCCCTCTAGAACCTACTTCTTAACCACCACTTACCATTGCTACACAGAAAGCCAAGCTTCCAATGCAAGAACCCTTGACACTCAAACTTTATCCACACCATAACAAGATCCAAAGATTTGGACCACAGAGAACTGTGCAAGAAGGTGGAACTACAAATTAGTCTGGAGTCCTTCTTCCCCTACCCGGGTTTCCCTGGTGGTTGTTTCTAGCATGAGTAGTGACGCATTGTATATGTCACTTGTATGATTTTTAGTCTATAATTCCAGAGTGCAAGAAATGTCATTCTTTTATTTCTCTAAATCAGTTTTATTCTGCTCTTGGCTTTTTATCACCTGACAAGTGATAAATTCAATATTAGTCATTATTGGGATTCTCTTGGTTTTTCCGTGGGATCTAAAGTAATCTCAGGTTTATAAGGTGTTAAAACAAGGTGAGCCCAGATCTCTGGTCTGGCTTGTTCTTCACCTTTGCCGCTGGACTTTGTATCTCTGCTACCGTTGTTCACAGGGAGTTCTACGCAGAGGTACTGTACCTAGCGGCCAGCTCTGTGGTTTGCACAGCTGCATGAGGGGATGGCTGCTTTCCTTTTTCTGGGCCAATCTTTGCAACCATTCCATGGCTGGGTAATGTCACGAAAAATCATCTTCCCACCCTTTCTGTCATATGTTCCAGTCCTCCTGCAGGTCTGAAAGCTTCTTTCTTTAATTACCTTTTTCCTATCCCTTCCAATTGGTCCAGAATCACTCAGCACAATCCCCACTGATGGGTTTTTGGACCCACTATTGGACTCTAATTTTTTTCTGGAATGTTGTTAGCAGAAAGAGATGCCAATACTGGTTATTATTGCACATTGCAACAGGCTTATTTATACAGGTGCTTGTGTTGCTGTGGGCAGAGTAGAGAGCTGTCAGCGGCAAAGGTGAAATGGAAAAGGGGGACACGAAACGATCCCAGGGAGTTTCCCTGTATCTTCCCGTCTCTTGGAGACTTCACCACCTTCTCAGTTTCTCATTCTCACATGATTGTTTTCCTCATTTTGCAGAACCGAGGTGTGAGTTTTCTGACTTTTGTGACAAACCAGGCCCAGATTCTATTTCCTTCTCCAAAGGGATTATTGAAAAGAACCAATCATTTTTGGTCTGCATGTTACCTTTCCTTTTTCTTTTGAGATCCCATGTGTGGTTTCGCGGACTTCAGAGCCTTTGGCATTTCTTATTTGGCAGCCTCCATGCAGTTACTTCTGTATTGGAATAGAGCAAATAATTAAATTTTATCTCTTTCAGTACATTGCTTTTAAGGTTTTTGCCTAAGGTTCATGTTGCTCTGGGTGAGTTTTGTAGGGCTTAGCAGAACTGTTCATTTTTCTTTTTATTAACCTCAGACAGTAGGTGGTAAAAACACACTTGTTAATATTTGGAACTTAAATAATGAGGCCATGACTGTGCCTATTAGGCCCTGCTCTTTTGATTTTATGCCTTATAAAGATAATGGATGTTATTAATGAGGGGGCTTTGCTCTAGATTAGTGGAAACACCTTCACTATTCAAGAAAATTTTATATTGGAAAGATTCTATAGTATTTCTGCTTGATATAAGGCATCTATTATAAAAATTCCCTTAGGAAAAGCCTCAAAAAATCACCATTAAAAATGCAAGTCTTGGCAAAAGTGGAGGAAGGAAGACGAAGCCACCTGGCTCAGGGTAGCCTGCTTCTCAGACATCCGGTTCCAACTCCAAAAGCTTGTGGACTCC
>PVKS010032160.1:0-22797 GCA_004027875.1 Aplodontia rufa | reverse complement strand
GGAAGGGGATGGGGAGGGGGGAGGGTATATGAAGAACTCATAGGAGTCTGGTGATGGGGAAGATGCGGGAACCATTCCAGAAGCCGATGTTATTCCTACACTAGATACCCATTTAACACATGAGTTCTTCTGGGGGAAACTGCATTAGATGAAACCCACAGTAGCTTATCTATGTGTTAGCATTACCCCTGGTTATCAAAGTTTATACACAATGATTGCTACAGTTTTGACAACGTTTCCCCCTTATCTGTATCCTGTATCGCAATATACTTCTAATAAATGTGGGGAAAAAAAAAAACAAAGGAGAGATCATAATCAATCACCATGGAATGCAGGCTAGGTAAAGAGTAAAGAGTGAACTTGATTGGAATGAGGGATAGTGAAAAGGCAGTGGTAGGTTTGTGTGAATCAGTATAGTTTAAAAAATGTGTTTGAGAACTTGAGAGAGTGAGCTGGAAAGATTAGAGGTCTGAGAACTGAAGGTTAAACAGTGAGATCATGGAAGTGTTGTAGAAATGAAAAATAACAAAGTGTAGGGGAGGGAATGACTAAAAGGGGAAGAAGATTAAGGGAGGAGGTGGGACTAATGATCTGAAGTACAGGGATTAGAAGGATCATCTCTGTGATGATTGACACCCCCAGAGAGGAAGACTGTGGTACTGTAGGAAAGAGTGAGAGTGATCTAGGACTTCACTTCTCAAGAGTAGTTCAGCAGCTTGAGCACCATTTTGTTGATGTGCAGAATCTAAGACCTCACTGCAGAACTATGGAATCAGAATCCACAGTTCAGCAAGACCCGACCCCCACATTGATATTCCCATTGTCACTGAAGCTTTGGTACCAGGGGTTGAACCCAGGTGCACATAACCACTGAGCCACATCTCTTTCCCTTTTTATTTTTTATTGCACAACATGGTCTCACTAAGTTGTTTGGGGCCTCACTAAGTTGCTTTGAACTTGTGATTCTCCTGCCTCAGCCTCCCAAATTTCTGGAATTACACATTTTTGTAAGATGGGGGATAACCCAGGTGTTGGAGTGACTGTAACAGAGGGAGTTGTGGGTGGAATCTGATAACATAAGACTCAAAGTATTATTATAAGGGAAGTAGGGTGGTGTAGTAAATAATCTGCAACGAGAAAAGAAGATCAACCATCCAACTTTCAATTTAAAGAAAAAAATGACATATGAAAGGATGCAAAAAAGGCAGTTTCCTTAAAGGGGAACCAATGCCAAAAAAAAAAAATCTCTAAAAAGGTTAAATATCTTTAAAACTGAAAAGAAGACCATGAGGCGCTGGAGTGGTGGCTTAGCAGTTATGGTGCTTGCCTAGCATGTGCAAGGACTGAGTTTGAACCTCAACACCACGTACCCAATGAAGTGTCGGAGCAACAAAAGCCACATGAAAAACTAAATAAAACTGATTCTCTATCGCTTTCTTACTGTCCCTCTCTCTCTTAAATAAAAAAAAAAAAAAAGACATGAGTTCCAAAGGGAAGGAGTTCAGGGTATGGGAAGATGTATCAAGACAGCCCTGTGGGAGTTATAGTACAGAGTTAGAGGGAGACCTAGGGCTCTGGGACTTGCTATGTTGATTGACACAAACGGGGAATGTTGTTAGCTTCCCGTTACTATAACAAATACCTGAAATAATCATCTTAGAAGGTGAAAAAGGTTTATTTTGGCTCACATTTTTGGAGGTTTTAGTTCATGGTCAATTAGTCCTGCTGCTTTTGGGCCTGTGGTGAGGTAGAAGATCATGGCAGGGAGCCTGTAGTGGAGCAAAGCTGTTCACCTCAAGGCACTTGGGAACCAAAGAGAGACTGAAAGAGGCTGGGGCCCCATCATCCTTTTTAAGGGCACGTCTCTAATGACTGGAAAACCTCCCACTAGGTTCTACCTCCTAAAGGTTCCACTGCCTCTCAGTAGCACCATTGGGAGACACTTATCCAAACCACAGCACAAGGCAAAGGTCATAATGACTATGCCACATGGATATGGCAAGTTAGAGAATGTGGTAAAACAGAAAAATGTGGGTGTCCAGGGGCTCCCTCTTTACATCTACTGATAGAGACTTGGAGGCCAAGAATGAAAAAATGGAAAAATAAAAAAAAAACAATTCAATTTCTTTCACCAGGAGAATGAATAAATGAAGTTAAGTTATAGATATAAAAAAGTGACAATGGAGTTATATCAATGAACAAAGGTTATGTGCTTCCACCTGGCTAAATCTCAAATTCATAACATTGAGGGAAAGACACACGTTGCATAAAAGCGTAAACACGTTAATATCGAACATGCAGTTCAATAACCTTAGGTAAAAAAATTAAATATCAAAAATAACAGTGAGTGTTGTTAACAAACATGAACAAATATACATGAAGATAAATATATACTTTTTAAAAGAAAACTTTACAATGAATTCACCAATTTTGAGAAATTAATTGGGCTGGAGCGTTGGCTTAGCAGTTATGGCATTTGCCTGGCATGCACAAGGATGTGGGTTCGAACCCCAGCACTGCATACACAACTAAGTGTCAGAGCAACGAAAGTCACATGAAAAACTACATAAAATTGATTCTCTCTCTCTTTTTACTGTTCCTTTCTTTTAAAAAAAAATACATCTGGAAGAGAAACAGGAGGTTTAGCTGTATTTGTAGGGTTTATTTTGAAAATAAAAACAGATCTGAAGCAAATATACAAAACGTTAACATCTGTTCTATCTTATTGCACATATGAGTGTCTGCTATAATTATTTGAAATGTTTTTCATTTTAAAATAATACACTAAAATGACAGATAATGGAGGAGGAATTATAATTTACCACTGAGCCTTGGAAAATAGGCATTGAGGTTATTTAAAAATAATGGCATGGCCATTTTGTCCAGCTACCTGTCTCTCTTTAAATTGTAGCTACAAGAGCCCATCCTCATCCTGTCCTATTCTCTTCTCCCTCTTTCACTAGAATGGGGGACAGGGTAAATGCATCACATTTTCTTTTACAGAGAAATTCAGCTTTTATATTAATCTGCCTTCTCCTTCAAACCCTTCCTGGGACATTTTGTCTTATAGTTAATTTGTACTTTAGTATGCAAATGGTATTTTGCCTTGCCTAGACAGCTTCTCCTCTGAAAACAAATTTAATACCAATTTTTAAGTATCAGCTTGTGAGGAAGAAAATAAATATACAACCACAAAAAATCCAGAGTACACCTGCAAATCCAAGTGTTCCATCCTTTGCACATAAGCATACAGATTCAGCTTCTTCCTTTTCCTCTCAATACAGTGTGAGTTTTGAGGTTATTATTTTCTGGTGGTGATGATGATGTAGTTGAGATATATCGAGATTTTTGCTGGAACTAGTCATGGCCACAGGATTTGTTTTTTCTTAGTGCAGCATCAGAAGTGAAATACATGGCCTCTTAAGTCAGAAACCAAAAGCAACTAAATTCTGTGTGCCTCTGTGTGTGTATACAGAGAGCAGTCTATAAGCGAAAGGCCTAAACTTGCTGAACAAACTCACAGGCTTGGCTTTGCCTACCATACCCTCCATACATTAATTAAAGTACAAATCCTAGCCATTAAGATTTATCCACCTACTACAAGGCAAAATCAACCACTCCAGGTAAAAAGCACTTATATCTGTTCAATCATAACCTAATAATCAAATTTCTTTTGTAAAACTGATGAGTTTTATTTCAGCCTAGAATGCATGCAGTATGGCTGTTGAAACAACAAATGCAACTTTGAACTGCATTAGTGCAATGTCCAACTCAAGGGGCAAAGCCAGATAACCACGTTTCTCAGTCCTTTTGTCATTAATACTCCTTTAGAAGCCTTTTTAGACATGTTTTCAAAATCATTACTTGCCACATGAAATTCTAATACTACAGATATATTGTGTATATCCTTATATGTCTGGGATTTATACAAAAAGTAAGACTTTTGTCTGCCAAAAACCAATTTGTGGGGCTGGGGTTCAGTGACAGAGCACTTGTCTACCATGTATAAGGCTGTTTGATCGCCACACTCTTTTAAAGCAGGTAAGGCCATATCAAAGAGAGAAAACTGTAGACCAATATCCCTGATAAATGAAAATGCAAAAAAACCTTAATAAATCATATTCAGGGCTGGAGCGGTGGCTCAGCGGTTTCGGTGCTTGCCTGGCAAGCACAAGGACCCAGGTTCGGACCCCAGCACCACATACACAACTGAGAGTTGGAGCAACTAAGGCCATGTGAAAAACTAAATAAAGTTGTTTCTCTCTTTCTCTGTCTCTCTCACTGTCCCTCTCTCTTTAAAAAAAAAATCATATTCAACAATATGTTCAGATTGTACATCATGACCAAGTTGGTGTCATTCCAGGGATGCAAGGCTGGTTCAATATATGCAAGTCGATCAATTTAATCCACCACATAAATAGAATTAAGCACAAAAAAAAAATCACAGAGTCATCTTAGTCTCAAGATGCACAGAAAGCCTTTGACAAAACTCAGCACCCATTCATGATTTAAAACATTGAAGAAACTAGGGATAGAAGGAACTTACTTCAACATTACAATGACTATACAATAAACCTAAAGTCAATATCATATTAAGTGAGAAAAAATAAATGCATTTCCTCTAAAATTGGCAATAAGACAAGGATTCCACCGTCACTACTCCTATTCAATATAGTACTTGAAATTTTGGACAAATAAATTAGGTAAAAGAAGGAAATAAAATAGATACAAATAGGTAAGGAAGAATTACCACTGTTTACAGATGATATGGTCCTATACTTAAAGATTAAAAAAGTTGTACCAGAAGTCTTCTAGAACTAATCAACAAATTCAGAAGAGTAGCAGAATACTAAATCAACATACAAAAATCAATGCACTAATCATGAGCTTATGGAAAGATGAAATCAGGAAAATAATCTCATTCATAATAACCTCAGATATAAATAAATAGAATACCTAGAAATAAATCTAACCAAGGAAATGAAAATTATAGAACACTGAAGAAGGAATTGAAGAAGACTCTAGAAGATAGAAAGACCTCTCATTTCATGAATAATTGTTAAATTTATCAAAAGTGAGCTACAGAGTCAATGTAATCCCCCACCAAAATATCAAAATACCAATAACATTCTTCACAGAACTAAAAAATACAATAAATAAAACAGTCCTAAAATTCGTATATAAAAACAGTTCTAAAATTCATATGGAAGGCTGAGCATGGTGGTTCATGACTGTAATCCCAGCAGTTCAGCAGGCTCAGGCAGGAGGATTGAAAGTTCAAAGCCAGTCTCTGCAATTTAGTGAGGCCTAAGAACTTAGCAAGACCCTGTCTCAAAATAAAAACTATAAAGGATTGAGATATGGCTCAGTGTTTAAGTGCCCCTGAGTTAAAGCTTCAGTACAAAACAAAATTATATGGAAGAATAAAAGACCCAGAATAGCCAAATCAATTTTAAGCAAAATAAATAAATAAATAGATAAAATTTAAAAAAAATAAAGCAATGCTGGAGGCATTATAACATCTGGCTTCATACTATGATACAAATCTATAGTAATAAAAACTGCATGGTATTGGCATAAAAACAGATATGTAGACCAATGGAACACAATAGAAGACATAGACAAATCCATATGGATATAATCATCTGATCTTTGACAAATGCTTCAAAAATATACACTGGAGAGAAGTGGAGAGAAGACAGATTTTTTTAACAATTAGTGGTGGGAAAACAAGTTATTCAAACATATCAGAAGGAAACTAGATCCCTATATCTTACCTTGCATAAATGACAATTCAAAATGAATCACATAGGAATTAGACCAGAAACTTTGCAACTGCTAGAAGAAAACATACAGTGACAGGCAACAACTTCCTCTACAGGAATCTTTTTTTTTTTGTACTGGGAATTGAACCCAAGGGTACTTTACCATTTGCCGGTCCACTTTATTTTTTATTTTGAGACATGGTTTCACTAAATTGCTAAGACTAGCCTCGGACTTGCAATTCTCTTGACTCAGACTCCTAAGTCACTGGGACTATGAGCATGCACCACCATTCCTGGCCTCAATAGGACTTCCAAAGCACAGGAAATAATACCAAGAAGTAATAAATGGGATGGTATCAGATTAAAAGTCTTCTGCATATTAAAGGAAACAAGAGCATGCAAAGAGAACCTACAGAATAGGAGAAAATCTTTGCTAGTTACTCTTTCAACAGAGGATTAAAACTTACTACCAAAAACAAACGAACAAACAAACAAACAAAAATCAATAAACGGCTAAATGAAATAACAGATGCTTCTCAAAATAGGAAATTCAAATGATTAACAAATATATGGAGATATGTTCAACATACTTAGTAACCAGGGAAATTCAAATCAAAACTACTTTGAGATTTCTTCCCACTCCAGATAGAACTTTGGCCATCAAGAATACAAACAATAAAAATTCTAGAGAGGATGTGGAGGAAAAGAGATACTTATACACTGTTGGTAGGGTTGTGAATTAGTAAAATCACTATGAAAATCAGTACAGAGTTCCTCAAAAGACTAGAAATGGAATCACCATATGACTCCATTGTACCACTCCTCAATATTTAGTTTAAAGAATTAAAGTCATCATACTATAGTGGTACATGTATATCCATGTCTATAATAGCATGATTCATAATAGCCAAATTACGGAACCAGCCTAGGTGTCTATCAATGGATGAATGGATGAATACAATGTAAGATACACACACACACACACACACATACACACACACAAAATGGAGTTTGGCTCAATGATAAAGAAAAAGAAATGATGTCAATTGCAAAAAATAAGTAGATCTTGTAACCTTTATGTTAAGCAAAATAAATTAAACTCAGTCAATGATCATGTGCTTCTCTCATATGTGGAAGATAGAAAGGCAAAAGGGAAAAAAGATGGAGGGTGAATTTCATGAAAATAGAAGGAGGACCAGGAGAAGGGTGGTAGGAAACTGGGGGAGGGAGGAAGGGAGGGAAAGGGAAGGCACTGGAGAATAAAATTGACCCAATTATAACAGTCTAGTGTGCATGTATGAATATATGACAAAGAATCCAAATATAGTGTATAATTATAATGCACCAATAAAAATTTATTAGAAAAAAGGAAACAATTTTCATTCTCTTGGGTGTCACTACTCCCCTGTTAATAGTACAGGTTGAATGGTAAGACCTGTCATTTTATTATACTAAATGTACAAACTGACTGGAGAACCTTGTTCTCCACTCTTGTTTAAACCCTGAAACAGAAATATATATATAGAGAGAGCTTCACATTTAATTGGAATAAAGTAATACTGCAGGCAAAGAGGACCAATTGAGTATTTTTCTACCCATTCCTCATTCATCACTGGGACTTTGATCATTACCTTAAAGGCAGAGTGCCTTGAGTAAAGGCATCTGTGTATCAACTTTCCTTTTGTATCTTCCTTAGCCCATCACATCATAGTGGTTCTTGTGCTAGTCAGGTTTTCATCTTCATTGCTGTGACCAAAATATCTGACAAGAACAAGTTAGAGGTAGAAAAGCTTATTTCAACTCACAATTTCAGAACTTTCAGTCCATGGTTGGCTGATTTCATTGCTCTGGATCCAAAGTGAGGCAGAACATCATGGCAGAAGGGCATGATGGAGCAAGCTGTTTAGCTCATGGCAGCCAGGAAATAATGAAAGAGCAAGGAGCCAGGAGCTAAATATAATCCCCAAGGGCATACTCCCAGTGACCTACCTCCACCAGTCATGCCCCACCTGCGTACAGCTACCACCTAGTAATCCATTTAAAGCATTAACCCATCAAATTGATTAACTCACCAATCAGACCTTAATCCTCATAATCTAATCAATCCACCTTTGAATATTCCTGGATTATCATGTGAGCTTTGGGGGGAAATCTCAGAGCCAACCCATAGCAGTTCTCAAATGTTAAGAATATCTCTAAAAGATTGAACATACAAATATCATGTGTATGCTCCATTGTGAGTTAGTAAAAGGCTTTTTCAAGTGTAATTTTGGTTATGCTCAGTGTTCTCCTTGCATGCTGATTTTAAAATTTATGCATTGGGGACTGGAGTGGTACCTCAGTGGTTACAGAGCTTGTCTAGCAATCCCAAGGATGCTGGTTCAAACCCCAGCACCACGTACACAGTGAAGTGTCAGAGCAATGAAAGCCACATGAAAAACTAAATAAAATTGATTCTTTCTCTCTCTCACTGTCCCTGTCTCTCTAAAATAAAATAAAATAAAAATCTAGCATTGCATGATTCTACACTGTTCACTGTTCTGGACATGTCAGACTGTACTGAAGTCTGTAATTACTTCTGGTTTTAAGGGAGATATGGCAAACTAAATTATGCTTTTCTAGAAAATCACAACCATGGTGGGGAAAAATAATTGCATTAACTGGGAACAGTTAGCCTGGGGAAAGAATGTTTAGGGAGGCCCTAATAATTATCTTCAAATATTTGAATAAGTAGCAAGGATTAGACATTAAAGTAAACCAGTGAAGGGTAGCAGAGTATACCACCCCAAATATGCTACTTTGGCATGAGGATTATTAAAAAGCAGCTACAAAAAAGCTCTTTGCTTCCCCCTGCTTGCCTAGTAGCAGGACATAAATTGTAAAGGTGTCCTCCCTCTCCTTTCCACCAAGAAGGCAGAAGTTAATCACTAAAGACAACTCTGGACCTTAGATCAAAGATGGCACCAGAGAAATTTATGTAACAAATCTTGCTAAAAGTTTCCCCACATATTTGCCTTCTTGCATTTGACACCTATAGAATTCTAACTCAAAGTCCTTTTACTTTGTCTTGAACTGTTCTAAAACTCTATTGGTTTTGTTAAGAAATTATTTAAGTATCACTTCTAACCACCCCTTTCAGTGAATTCATCACTGGGTGCTCCCATGTGTATACAAGATGCACATGCTAAGAAACCTCTCTTGGTTGTTCTCTTGTTAATCCATCATTTGTTAGTCCAATTTACAAGGCCCCAGTCAATAAATCTGAGATGGGTAGAGGAAAACAGTTTTTCTCCTCTATACCAGATGTGTGCTCAAACACTGGAGCAAAACCACCATGTTTAAAACCTTTGAGCTTAGTTAAGTTATGGAACCAATCCACACCTTAATTTTCTCATCTAAAAATTTTGAGTAGTAATAGCATTTATTTTATTATGTGGACTTTTTCTTTATGGCATTAAGCTGGTGATTAAATAAATTAGCATGTATAATGTGCTAAAATAAAAACACTGGCTAGTAGGTATTATGTACTATTTCAGGAAGTTGAGATGGCTCTAAGATACAGACACTAATTTCAGCATGACATAGGCAACCCCCAGCTGGGCTGGAAGATGTCAGGCAGACACTGGTTGAATATCTGGCAGTAATAGTGTAAAGCAGAATAGATTATGAGCTATTGTCCTGGTCAGATGATCTCTCAGGCCCTGTTAAGCCTAGAATTCACCTATGCAGAAACACCTCCCAAATTATCTCCAAGCTTGAACTACCTGAGTGTTTGGTCTGAGGGGAGTTGTTTGCAGAATTGACCAATAAACAAAATCCCACAGGGCAGTGGCCTGAAAATCTTCCCTGTGTGGTTAGTGATGTGTCGCCATTCCTGTTCAACCACAGCACTAAGCGCATTGGCTACCTGAACGTTGGAGGCGAGTGACCACCCCCTTGGTCCTTACACTGAAAATTCTTTGTTAGCCACCCAATGAGTGAAAAACTGCCAGTTCCTACTGAAAATATGTCTCGACCTTAGATGGACTGTGTTTTCCTCGATGCTAACAATGAATAGCCTTCACTACTGAGAGAGAGACTGTATATCTTAGTTCTTGTTGTAATACACTACCCAGGGTCAACACGGCCTCTTAAAAACCACAAACCAAACAGCTTTAAAATATATACATAGCTCCCAAATAACTGGGTACAGACAGTTATTCCCACTTAATTTTTTAAAGATGGTCTGACTAGTTATCAATATGTCACCAGTTCATGGCCACAGACACAAATGTCATCAGTCCGGTTTGAAAATTAATAATTCAATTGACTTTTATTATTTTTTCTCTTTCACCTTTCTTTTGTATTTGGTAATTTTTATTATCTCCAAATTAAAATTCTCTTCCCCCTTGACTCGGTGACTCACAAATCCTATATTCTCAGTCCTTTAAATACACCACCTCTATTTCCATCCCTCTGCCCTTCCTCCTGGTGTTGCCCTTAAGCATCTGGACTGTTTGCACTCTTCTCCCCATGAACCCACATCTTTTCCTAAATGCAAATACCATCAACTTTCACGTGTCTGAAATGCTTCCTTAGGTGGTAATAATGAAAATAGGATTAAGAAACACGCTACACAGCATTGCACCGTCGACTTGGTCACCCAGTTAATGTAGTTCAAAACTTCACTCATGGGACTGGAGCCGTGGCTCAGCAGTTAGAGTGCTTGCCTCTCAAATATAAGGACCTGAGTTAGAACCCCAGTTCCACATATACAACTAAGTGTCTGGGAAACAAAGGCCAGATGAAAAAATAAATAAAATTGATTCTCTCCATCTCACTCTCTCCCTCTCTCTTAAAAAAAAATCACTCATTTTAGCAGTCATTTTGTAAGCATTCTGATTTAAATAAAGCTCTTCATAGGGCTGAAGCAGTGGCTCAGTGGTTGCAGCACTTGCCAGGCCTGTGGGTTCGAGCCCCAGCACCTTGTGCACAACGACGAAGTGTGGCAGCAATGAAAGCCACATGAAAAACTAAATAAAATTGATTCTTCTTCTCTCTCTCATTCTCTCTCTCTCTCTCTCTCTCTCTCTCCTTTTTTAAAAGAGAAGGACAGTGAGAGAGAGACAGAGAGAATCAATTTTTATTGAGTTTTTCACATGGCGTTCATTGCTCTGACACTTAGTTGTGTACGTGGTTGCTGGGGTTTGAACCCGTGTACTTGCGCATGCCAGGCAAGCGCTGTAACCGCTGAGCCACCACTCCAGTCCCTGTCTCTCTCTTTTTAAGAAAAAAAAAGAAAAGAAAATACAAGAAAACTTTTCAGTTTTACAAAAGGTATTTGATTTTTGAGTTATGATGAAACAGATGGAAAGTACTTTTAACCTAAATTGGTTGGCCTTGCCATGGGTTTTGCATTGTGGTATGTCGATACCCTCGATGGCGGACAAGTGTGCTTCTGCTGATTGATGAATGGACGCACCTTCAGCTGAGGCTCTGGCCAGGACACCACATCTACATTCACAATGCTTCTATGCAAAGTTTTCTCCGATCACCTCACCCAAACCTATTTAAAAGAATACCATTCCTGCTCCCTTCCCACAATTCCAGTACTTTTTCTGTTCACCTTTAAAAACAACAACTCTATTTAACTCTTTTCCTCTTCTTAATCTTAATGGTATCCCTGTAGGCAATGAACAAGGTAATTTTTCCCAAAAAGCATCACTCTCGTGCTCTTTCCTTTGTATTCCCATGCAAACATTTTCAATCTAATATCTTCCTTACAACAAAACATCAACTGTCCTTGCTGCCTCTGGTCTCCTTCCTCTGAAATCCAGCACATGTACCTTCAAGTTTTCACTAATTCATTAATTCTTCAACCAACAAGTACTCATTGAACACCAACCAATGCGTCAGCAAGACACCCCGAAGTGGCAGCCCTATAATAGATACACAAGACATCTTTGTGGAAATTTTATGTGATTCTCACATGCTTTTAGATTTGGTGAATATTCTTTGAGCAATGTCTCACTGCTGGTTCTTTCTAGATGGGAATGGAATCAAATGATCTTAGTGTTACCATGTAACAGATTGAAAATTGTTCCTCAGGGGGCCACTGTGAGAACCTCACACAACCATATCCATGCTTCAATGTCCCTTTCCAGTTTGCCGTGGTACAAAGGACAAAGTCAAGGGAATATGAGAGGAATAAAGACGTTCTTATTCTTGCTATTTATTTGCCTAGCCCATACCTCCACATGGGGTCAGGCTTACAAATGAAAGAAGTATGGAGTTGTTATTTCTTAAGGCTCATCAAAAAAGCCTTTGACCAAAAATATATCACTTTCTGAGCCAACTTCATAGTGAAATTCCCAAGTTACTTTTTGGAATTAAAACATTAAGTGCTCAGCCTAAAATGTTATTGGGGAAACAGCATATTAAATCATGCTTAGCCTTTAATTGTCTATTACCCATTAAACTATATTCAATAACAGTTCAATTATTTTATAGTCTCTTGCTCATCTTCTCTTCCTTTTCATTCTTACTGCTGCCTTGCAAGGTCAGGCCCCATCAGAGGTGGCATGCAGCTTTGTTCAGGTTGAACACTGCATATCTCTATGGCACGCTACAGCCATAGACTAAATATAGTCTGCACTACCCCCTATCAGCTTTGCATCCCTCTCTCAAAACTATTGTAGTAAAAAAAAATCACTTGTCTAGTATAATGTATATAAAGTATGTGATGTACAAAGAGCTAGGCCTTCCTTTTTAAAAATAATTTTTATGATATGAAACATCAGTCCTCATATTCCCCATAGCTCCTACTAATCTCACATTGAACATGGTAACTATGTTAGTCAGCATTCTAATACTGTAACAACTACCTGAGATTTTCAAATTATAAAGAAAAAAGGTTAGTTTTGGTTCACAATTTCAGAACTTTTGGTGCTTGTCCAATTGGCCCCATTGCTTTGGGCCTGTGATGAGGCAGGACATCAGGGCAAAAGTGTGTGATAGAGCAAAGCCATTCACCTCATGGTAGGGTAATGAAAGAAAGGAAGAGATTGGCCTATAATCCCCACAACTTCCCAGAAGACTCTGCCTCTTAAAGCTTCTACCACCTCCCATACCATCAAGCTATAGCTCAAGCCTTTAATACATGGGTCTTCGGGAGGCATTCCCAGATCCAAAGTATAGCAATGATATTTGATTGCTCTGTCCTTCCAAATCACACTTCCTTTCCTTGTTCTCCTTTTCTGTTTCATACTCTTTCTCTAGGTCTTAGCCTACATCATGTCTTATCCATGAAAACTTCTGAGATATTCCAGCTCAATGTTCTCTCTCTGAACTTTTCCAAAAAATGTCTTACAGTTTGCTCATTTGACTCATGTTCTTCTCAGAATTAATTTTTAACATGTATATTTTCTTAAAAAGACACTGACATTCTTAATGATAGGGCACATTCTGCTATTATTTTTTATTCTTCATTAAAACCAGACAATATTGTTTGAGAGAATTGAGGAAACTACACAATTGTGATCATCTTTCTGTGATGATCAATAAATGATTTAACAAAAAGAGCAATGCATAAAATTGATGCTAAATAATGAGAGGAGTGATTATTATACCAAGTCAACAGAGGAAATTTGAAGGTATAGAACACAGACTGGTGTACACTTAAGTGGATCAAATATGATATTCACAAACTGACTGCAGAAGACTTTTAAATGAGTTAGTTGCTAGGATGGCAATATCAGTTGAACTGCTAAAATGGAAATGTTGGGTAGAGAACTGGAAGAACTAACGGGACCAGTGTTTGTTGAGTATCTATTATGTCCAGGTGCTATTTGAGGCCCAAAACAAGACAGCCAAAATTAATTGCCTTCATGGAAGTCACAATCCAATGGGACTTTACATCAATATATATTCTAGAGTTTCATAGGCTCTCACTCAATGTCACATTGTGTTTCACCAAACTTGTATATTTGGGCATTCATACTTACTGAGAATGTTAGAGAGTTTAAGCTAGTTTCATAAAATTCTCAAGCATTTAGAAGTATCAATATAACATGTAAAGAACAAAAAAGTTATAACTTGATTGCTAGTGAGAACTTTCTAACTTATGCAGAATGAAAGAAACAATCAGTCTCTAAGAACATATCTAAAGCTGCCAAGCATAGAAAACTTAGACTTTCACCATGCTTTATCTTAGATCCAAACTGACTGTCAGACCCTGGAAGGGTCACCCAATCTGTCTGAGCCAATTTCTCTATAGATAAAATAAGAAGAGTAGACTACACCATTTAAAGACAACTTCTAATTCTCTAGAAGTCTATAATTGCAAAGTGCTGAAATTTTAAATATGTCTGCTCTGTCTTGGATCCTATCTATTGGAGGTAATAGGAAACCATATGTCTTCCTGAAGGTGAGATTTCCCAGGAAGTCAGGGCAATGTGTGTCCAATACCAAGGACAGAAGACTGCACTTTCTCCTCTACTTTGTTTCATTCTGTCAAGATTGTTAGAGACAAAGTCTGACAGAGAAAATTTTAAATACCTAGATGTAAGAAAATGATGTATGAGTTTCTGCAACTTACCGAGGGGTTCCCAAGGGACCCCATGGCTAGAATTTGAAGACCAAAAAGAGATTTCAACACATGTAACATTCTTTTTGAATGTGTTTTTGAGCTTCAACAGTAAAGACATAGCATAACATAACTTCAGTGGCAGTCAAGCTGATGCCTTAGCTCTAACAAAAGCTCATGTTCACAGTTCTACGGAGATACTCTGAACCAAAAGGGAAACACATGACCCAACAAGGCTATAGGGGATAGCCCCCATGTAACTTGCCTGGATTTGAGAAACAGGAATGCAAAAATCAAAACTTCTGCTCATGAGTTGGCAGCAGACTTGTGGGGAAAGTTTTAGATGGATAAAGAGCCAGCAAATATTGGTCTTTTGGCTCTGCCTTTTCATAAGAGGCAAAAATGACTCTTCCTTTAATGAAGTATGACTGGGAGAAGCTTAGAAGATTCACCGATTTGGTTTCATTCTAGTCAACTTATCTAAACCAGATCCAAATGATCTAAGACTTTCTGGGTTGTAAAATGGGACTAAAATTCTTAGGGCAGACATGTAAAATTTCCAAGGCTCCCTATTTCTTGTCATTCTTTCAGCAATGTGGTGCCAGCAAAAACCAGCTAGTAGAATCTTATGATCCAAAATTAATTTGGAAAAAAAAATAACCCGCCAGAATGTTTTAACCTAAAAAACAGGATGGTAATTTAGGTTGGATTTGCATTTTCAGCAAAGGTTCACATCAACTCTGCTTTTAGGCTTGTGAAGCCACTCAGGTCTAATTTTAGTGATGACAACTTTAGAGATCTGGGCAATTTTGAATGCCTGATGGGCACCAACAAAGCAGGAGGAGTGTTAGTGTGCAAAGGATGCCCCAGGTGGGTCAAATGAATCATTCCCTCAAGCACTCAGGTTTCAAAATAAAGCAAGTACCTTCTTCTTAATTACACTACTCTCTGGAAGAGGAGAAACTAAACAGAACAGACTAGTTTTTACTTTTTGCTAACCAAGGAAAGACTTAACTTCTATAGGCTTACCCTGACTCCAATTGAATCTCTTCTTTTGCTTCTCTGAATTATGACATTTGCCAGAAATTTTACTTTTAAAATGGGTGATACCAACTTTGTGTAGCATTCGAGTTGCATAAGGGGCAGGCAGGTCAATGGAACAGTCCAAGTTTGTTTAGCAAGATGAAGCTTAGGTAGCTAAAACTCGTACAGTTTGAACTTCATATTCCATTAACATACAATGTTTGACATTACATGTACAAACTGTGATTCACATAATAGCAAAGTTGTTTCACTTTTAAATTGTATTATAATTATAACTTATTAATCAAATGGCTAATGTTTTAAAGAGAGGACTGGGCTTATTTTTGCATTTTGACATAAAATTTTAAAGCCAACAATTATTTTAATTTTTAATTTAGTTTCTTACAATTATTTCAGCTCTATTAATAAATTAGGGTATAAAAATTTGATAAAATTGTGATGTTTTTATTTTTAAAAGACTTTAAAGTATTTATGTTATTAAAGAAATGCAGGTAAAAATATAATTTTTATAGATGCATACAATCACTAATTTATTTTTATTACATTAAGACAGCATCTCATTAGTCTTTTAAAAATTGTTCTTAAACTATTCATCCTGATTTACATAGGATCTACTTACATTTTAGTTATAGCTTAATTATCATCTAGATCAAAGTTGTCTGTTTTAGTTGAATCAATAAAACTATGCTTTTCTCTAGTTCATAAAAAACTAATATTCTTGACAAATTCATATTTGTATCTTTAACACACACACACACCTAGTAAAGTTCAAGCAAAGGAATACTACTTACTAAATGGTTTATGATCAACATTCTTTAAACTAATAAGGCTGATTTATAAAGAAGTGCTCTCATGATATTATTCCAAAGCACATAGGAAAGAATGCAAGAAAATGTAAAAAAATTAAAAAATAAAACTGCTCAGATATTGGAATTTCAGACTTGTGTGCTATAGAGAAGAGGAAGTTCACCATATTTTTAATTTTAACTCACTTATTAGTTTTCTGGACTATATTTTTTGAGTATTTTTGTGGTAGTTGACACATTATACAAAACTTTATAGCTATGTAAAATCTATTAGGCTATTTGAGAAATTCTTAAATCATTTCCTTTTTTTTTTTTTTTTTTTTTAGAAAACTCTGCAGCCATTGCTTCATATTTGGTTGTTTCAGAAAAGAAACCAGAGGTTGCTATTTTATTCTATTCACACTCCTATAACAAAATACCTTAGACAGTGTAATTTATAACAACAGAAATTCATTACTTACAGTTCTGAAGTCTGGGAATTCCAAGATCAAGGGATCAGAACAGTGATGGATCAGTCTCATAGATGGGGACTTCTATGTGTCCCTACATGACAGAAGGGCAAAGGAAGAAACAAGTTCCATTAGGTTTCTTTTATAAGGGCATGAATACCATTCATGTGAACTCTTTCTATATCACCTATTCATCTTCCAAAAGCTCCACCACTTAATACCAACAAGTTGGAAATAGATTTCCACATATGAATTTTGGAGAGACACAAACATTAAGTCCATTGCATTCCCCTCCTCTTCCCCTCCACAAAAAAAAAAAAAATTGTCATTTTCACATGCAAAATTCCATCCCCAAAGTCCCAAAAGTCTTAACTCATTCCAGCATCAACTCCAAAGCCTAAAGTCTAAAGTTCATTTAAACATTGTCTAAGTCAGATATGGTTGCATCTCTATTAATAGAAAGTAGAAAGGGTGGGGGAGGGGAGGGGGGAGAATAGGGAGGGATGGAGGGATCTAGGGGTAATTCTGGTGTAAGTGGATATGCTTATCAAATTGTTACTTTAAATGCATTTATGATTGTACAATAACTAAATTCTGTAATAAAATATATTTTTAATAAAGTAGAAAGGGGTAAATCCTTAATTTGTTATATTTGAAAAATTTTCTTTTTTTTTTTTGTTGCTTGTTTCCTGAATGCAATAACTTATTAAATATTTATTATTCTGGAGTTGAGTCTTCATAAATTGTCTGTCCTATTTGTGAACAATTCTTTCATATTTTTACTTTATAATAATTTCTTGTGAATTCTGAGATTGTAAGTTTATTGCCTAATTCATTCTTTAATTTTTTTGTAATATCAAGTCTGCTTTTTACTATCTTAAGTCATACTTTACTGTTATTACTGTTTTTGTTTTCAAAAAAAATTCATCTTATCTCAACCTGTTTTAAAATACAAGTAATGTCCTCGTTGGGAACAAAATGTTTTCTAAGTATTTTTTATACTTCATGTGATAAACCTATTTAAGAGAAGGCAGATTTTTTCTGAGTAACTAAAGCTTTGCTCCTCCCTCTTGCAGGAAAAATATTTTAGTGTGTCATATTTATATTTCTGTTTACTGGTTTTCAAGTAATGTAATGAACATGCCCTGAAATGCTGGTTTAAAACACATGTTCAATATTCTTTTCATATATAGACAGATATTTCAGGCCTGAAGTTCAAAAAAACTGTAAGTTTAAAGGAATTTCTCTCACCAATCCCTACATGTGGTTGTTTCTCCCATTCTAATCTATAGCTGTTGCCCTATGAGGTTCTAAACAAATTCAAATTCCTTCACCAGAGTAAGTCTCCACTCTTATCCTTCAAGTCAAGCAAATAGAACCTATTTAATAGACTTATCTAGAATCCTGGGAGTACCCATGAGACAAATTCCTGCTCCCATAGGAGAGAGCTTTATAGTCCTCATTGACTCCTATGCCTTACTACAGAGAGAATTTACCACCAAATATATGAGGCTTAAACTTCAAGGCCTTTCATGAGGTCCCTTGTAAGATTCCTGAGATTCTCTAACAAAGTGTTTTATATGGCCAAATATTTTTGTACAAAATATCCTAGTTTGCAAAACTAGAATATTTTAGCCATTCTATTTTCCCCTGTTAATTAAAAATGAAGTGACTATCAGCATTTTTGAGGTCCTGATAAGAAAACATGTTTGAGATCAATTTTGTATGCTTTCAGTAAAACATGTTTGTGCAAATCTCAGACACTTCTGCGTATAGTTAAATTATTGGTAATTACACACTAATCCTGTACAAATGAATAACTTACTAAAATAACCCTTATCTTCCATTAGGTCTCTCCCTTCCCTTCTGCCCCCGCCTCCCATGTATTTAACTCCCTACAATTTACCATTTTTAAAAGAAACCCAAATCCCTTTTCCTTTGTCTTATCACTCCATAAATTTATCACCCTTTGTGAAAATTATATATAAACTTCAGTGTCTAAACTCTTTGGTCTTCACTGCTTCTCTATGAAGTTCTCCATGTATTTAAAAAATATATTAACATTGCTATAATGTAGATGTTGAATGTAGACCCCAAAGGTTAAAGGTTTGATCCCTAGGGTAACACTATTGGGCAGAGGTTGAATCTTTGAGAGGTGGGTCTGATAAGTAATTCTTAAGTCATTGGCATACCCTTGAAAAGGATTATGGGACCTGACCCTGGTGGTCATCTCTTTCCCTCTCTCTTTTTCTCCCTCTCAACCCCACTTCCTGATTTATAACATAAGCAGTTTGCTCTGCCACATATTCTCTCAGGAAGTACCATCCTCATCAGAATGCCAAAGCAGGGGGTTACCTGATCTTGGACTAGAACCTCTAGAAGCATGACCCAAAATAATCCTTTTCTCCCTATAAATTATCTCAGGTACTTTATTATAGCTGACCAATACAAATATAAGATAAAATTCACCCACCTTTTCTCTTGTTAAACTGTCTTTGTGCAGTTCAATTTGCAAGCCCAAGATACTGAAGCTAAGAGACCAAAGGAAAATAATTTTTCCTCCCTTACAATATTAAATATTAATTAAGTCCAATGATTAAATTCAGTATTAATTAAACTTCCTTGGATTATGCGAATAAGATCAGGTACACAGTCAGGATATATAACTGAAGTTGTGAACACAATCTATGATCATAGATTAGAACAAACTAATAGACTTAAAACTGAGTGTAAACCTGGTCCATTAACTCCCAGGCTGAGTCAACTCATAACTGGAGCAAGCAAGGGTCACTGATGATACATATCAATATGACTGGCATCTGATCTAAAATCTGTACCACCTTGAGAACAGATTATATCAATTGTATCACTTGCTATAACATTTGAAGGACTTGGAAATAAACTCTACCCTTAAACAGAGATCAAAACTTTTTTTAGCTTAGGGGTTGCTTAGAAATGTGGAGTTCTTTTCTATAACCTCAAGTTGGTAATTTCCTCAAACTCCTCAGGATTTAGGTGTGACTACACTAATGTTTGCCATTGGTTCTTCCTGAATCTTTACATTCTCTGCTTACTTAAGAAAATGTACTCCATATGTTTCAGAATCATTTGTACTTACATCACTATATGGTCGACACAAATAAATATTATATTATATACAATATATGTATAAATGTTTTTAGATGTGGGAGATATTACTTTTATATTTAAAATGAGTAGTTCTCATCTTGATCTCTGAGAGGGATAAAAGAAGCTGTGGGCTCCCTCCCAGGTTTGGTTGCTCATACAATTTGGGCTCTGGGAAGGTGTCCTCCCATTGAACTTGAGTCATTATAGCAAATCCTCTGAGTACAGTTGTACCAAAGTTCTTTTAGCAGGAAAGCATTCAACCTGCTAATCCCATGCTCTTTAGCTCCTCTGAAGACTAAAGGATCATGTCTTTTGTGTACTAATCCAAGTACAGGAACCATATATCTAGCCCAAAAATAATGAAGCTCTGTTCTCCTTATTCTGGGGCTAGATTATCACTCTGCTTTGGAGAAGTAATCTCCTACAAATCAGTTTGTTGAGTTGTATAGAAATGAAGCAGCCACTTCTACCTTGACCTTCTTAAGTGTGACATAAAAAAACAAACATTCTTTAAGAAGAGCCAAAGCACTATTCAGATGAATTTCATATTCCCATCGAACAGTTTCTAATATGCTACAATAACATCATGACGAAGGATGAGGAGGATCAGGATCAATAAAGTTTTGGGGTGGAATTCTAGCTCAAGGAGAGGCATACACACACGTGAGCACCCAGGCCACGTGTGCAGCGAGCTTTACAAGATTTCTTAACAACCTCTGCATGTCGCTGTCTTTGGCTATTGTCTTTATCTGTTCAAGCTGCCAGGACAACACACCACAGATGTGGTAGCTACTGCACAGCAGAAATGTATTTCTCACAGTTTTAGAGGCTGTAAAATACAAAATCAAGACACCAGGAGATTTGGTGTCCGGTAAGGGCCCAATTTCTACCCCAAAGAACACATCTCACTGGGTCCTTACGTGGCAGAAGGGACGATGTAGTTCTCTGGAGTTTTTTTAAAAAGGGTCCTAATCCTATTCACAAAGGCTCCATTCTAAGGATCTAATTACTTCTGCAAAACCCACCTCCTAATAGAAAAGCATTGGTTATTAGGTTTCAATGCATGGATTTGGTGGGGGAGGCACAAATATTCAGACCACAGCAGAGACCTGTGGCCTAGGGCCAAGTACATACAGAGCATGGTAAAGACTAGAAGGGGATGGGGGTGGGATCTCAGTATGTATGCATAAAAATAGATCAGAATGAATGTCTATAAACCAATAGTTCAAGAATATAGCTCCCTTCCCCAAGTTTAGAATAATATTCCTCAGTTATATTCATTGTGCGTTCCTTCTATCGACACCATCCCAAATTCTTGCCTAAATATTTTAATTGCTTCCTATTTAAATTTATGAACATCAACTTTTTCTTCAGTATATTTACAGCACTACAGCAAAAATAATTATTTTAGTGATTCAAACATCTCTTGGCCTAAAGTCCTTTGAAAGTCTAATTATTCTTTGAGTTGAGATAAACTTTTTAGCATGGTCTACAAAGATACCCTTATGATCTGGTATCTGCCTGCTTCTCCACTCCATTAATCTTGGCTTTCGCTCAGTTCCTGATGCGATGCCCATATGCCTTCCACCATAGTGTGCCTATGCTCTTCCCTCTGTTAAGTGCTCTTCTCTCACTTCCCAGGTAAACCAAGTTACTCTACATGGCCTTCAGATCTTAGCCTCCTGAGGAATGAGCTCGTGCCTCGGTCCATCTCATGCCTCCATGCACCCTTTCACAGATGCACCTTAGTAATGGATGAAGCAGACTGTGACTGCAGGCACTCCACTGCACATTATTACACAGGATCACTCTCTAGACAAGAGTCCAGAAAGAAGCTGATAAATCATTGCTACCACCACTACCTGCATATACAAACTGGAGATGATAACATCATTTCCTCAGGTTGGAAGGGAATTAAATGAAGTAATACATTTAAATCAATCCTAATGGTGTTTGGTGCATTTTAAGATTCAACCTCCCCATCTCGTCTTAATACACACACAAGAATGTAAGCTCTGCGAAGGCAGAAGCCATGTCTGATTTCACTGTATCCACCAGATTGATTGATTCATAATAGATGCTCCAAAAATTTTGGCTGAATGAAAGGATGAAGAGTCCCCAGCCCAGGTTTAAATATCCGTAAAACAGGGGCTGGAGCGGTGGCTCGGCGGTTTCAGCGCTTGCCTGGAAAGCACAAGGACCCGGGTTCGAGCCCCAGCACCATGTACACAATTGAATGTTGGAGCAACTAAGGCCATGTGAAAAACTAAAGTTGTTTCGTTCTTTCTCTGTATCTCTCACTATCCCTCTCTCTTTAAAAATAATAAATAAATAAATATCCTTAAAACAGAAAAAGACATTGATTAGTAAATGATGGAGATCCCAACTTTTAATGTAGCTATATGTACTGAATGCTTCCAGAAAATATATTTGACAAAACAATCCATGATTTAATTAATAAATTTACTCCTTTTACATCAGCACACAGTCAAATGGCATGCTTTGACCCACTGTAGGAGACAGTGGGAAAAATAATACATTCAGGTCTGGGACCTGCTCTCATCTCTTACAGAAGGATTTGAATAGAAGCAAAAATGGTGTCTTCAATGAGTTTAAATATGATGCAAAACTGAGGAGGTGGTGCAGGAGGAGCTAAGGGTATGCAATGTGGTGTGAAATAATTACACAAAACAAGAGAAGACTTTATTTTTATAAATGACTACTGGCTTAACGTGGACATAAGTCCTTCCAGAATTGTTTATTCATACCTCTCAACTCTTAAAATAAATAATGTATGTGTATCTATAGAGAAAAATTTGTATACACTTTAACTTTTCAGAGACATGGATCAATCTTCACATGCTATTGAACAATCTATTTTTTCCATTAAAAGCTACATCATTAAATATTCTTCTATGATACCATTTTCCACTATCACAATAGGCCTTCTATAATTTGTTTAACCATTATTGTTTGCAATCTCATTTTGGACACCATTGCCATGACCATTCTTATAACTGAATCTTTGTCCAAAATGATTA